>SNQJ01S0037968.1:67508-86314 GCA_010110895.2 Picea sitchensis
GTAGAACATAGGACATCATTCAAGCTATGTCATCCATAAAAACCTTGATGGTGGTTTGAGTAGTTGTAGCCTTGTCATTTGCTATAGTCTATTTTTGCAATTTTCTAGTACATCTATCAAAATAGAGGTTATACATTTAATTCCCAAAAATTCTAAGAAGGGACATTATTTATCACCTTTCTCGCAATGGTATCCTCTTGTTCCTTGTGTTCCACATCAACCTATACATCATCTATATATTTTATGACATTCAAATAAAGAGCCTCAAACTCCAAGTAGTAGTGAAGGTGTTCCCTGGTCTTTGGCATGTCCTCAATAATATGGCCCCTCGTGGTACCCTTAATGGATTGTATCTTTATAATGATCCTAGTTTGTTTTAAGACTTCTTCATATATGTATTGAGATACCTACCATTGACAATAAAATCCAACAATTCTCCATCCAAGTTTGCCAAATGGAAAGAGTTAGGATGTTGTTGATAAAAAAAATTAGTCGCATAAGGCCATATCCATACGCTATCAAAATTCCCTTGTTTTTAAAGGTCCTCGTTCCTTTTATCCCATAACAAAGCAAAGTTCCCTTGAAATTTTATAGGTTTATCCTTTTTATCAAAAAAAATCTTCATTATTTTGAGATCAACTTGGTTTGATTGATCACCATGTCATATTATTGAATCTTGGCTATCCATTTTCCTCTTCTACCATCAACATCTGTCTAGTAGAGCATGTCCTTAACCGAGCTATGAGGCAATAGGAAATTATTTGGGCCTACAACACATATTCTCTAAAATATTTCAAGGCCTTTACTAAAGCATAATCTTGCTTCTCCATGATATTGTATATTGACTCTACATCCCTAAGAGCCTTGATGAAAAAGGAAATACACTGCTCATAAACCCCATCATTCCTATGCAACAATATTGTAACTATGGTATTCTTAGAAGTAAAAACATAAATCATGAACTCCTCGATGCAATCAAGCTTGTTAAAATATGACTCTTTCCCAAGGAATTATTTATTGTCAAGAATGATTCCTTGGGAAGCTCATCCCACCTTATATCATTGTCCTTCTTCAACTTTGTGGTCAAGTGCTTCATGAGCTTGGCAAAATTTGTGATAAACCTCATGGGGAAGTTTATTTTCCCAAAAAAATGTTTGTATGACCTGCTTATGTCTAGGAAAGGGAATGGTGTTTATGGAATCAACCATTTCAATATTAATCTTTACTCCCTGGGTAGAGACAATATGGCCTAAGAGTTTTCCTTCTAGCATTCTGAAGAATGAATTCTTTGGATTGAGGGATAAGTCAAATTTCTTACACCTATTAAAAACTTTCCTTATATGTTCCAAAGGCTTGGCTACCCCCTTAGAGAATACATTCATATCATCCAATTATATCACAAAGAAATGGTCCTTGATGTCTACAGAAACATAGTTCATATCCCTTTGGAAGGTGGCTCCAACATTCATTAATCCGAAGGGAACCCTCACATATGCAAACGTGCCCAACAAGGTTGTGAAAGTTGTTTTTAGCACATCTTATAAATCAACTCTATAATTATTATAACCAAAGAAAACATCCAGCATGGAAATCCTCTCAAACCTCACCATCTTTTGTAGTATTTGATTCATCTCGAGTAAGGTGTAGTTATCTATGAGGGAGGACATGCTCATCTTCTTGAAGTCTACCTGATTTTCACATTCTTCTTGACAAGAACTAAATTGGTAACCTAGGAAAAGATCCTAACAAGGATTATTATCTTTTCATCGCAAAGATTTTTTTATTTCTTGTTTGACAATGGGGTGAAGCAGAGGATTTTGTTATCTCTATTTTTTTCCTAAAAGGTTTGATGACCTTCTAAAGTGGAATTTGAAGTTGAAAAATGGATGGGTCATTTTTTTATATATATTTGTACCTCCAAGAGAATACATCCATTAAATCCTTGAAAAACCTAATATATTCGTATTTCTTTGAAGGAGACATATTTTTTGACAATTTGATAAATCAAATATCTTCTTCTATGCCCGGAGTGCATTCCTCTACCTCAGATAATGTTGGCTTCATGGGGGGATTTAGAGGCACATCATTCATATTAAAAGAGTCTTTGTATAGGGACCAAACCTTTAAGGATAAAATTCATTTCATCTTAATGACCTTCTAACCCCCCACCCTATCAAGAGCACACTAATGAGAAGGTTCTCCTAACTCAAGTTCACCTCCTCCTTCCTCCTTTCTAAATATATGTCCATATTTGTGTATTCATCCACCATGGCCAAGAACATCTTAATATATTCATCATATTAAAACACTTTCCACTCTCCAAATTTTCTAGGGATATCAACTCTATGCGTGATTTTAATAGAATGGGATAAATGGTCAATATTAAGAG
Source organism: Picea sitchensis (assembly GCA_010110895.2). Classification (NCBI taxonomy): domain Eukaryota; kingdom Viridiplantae; phylum Streptophyta; class Pinopsida; order Pinales; family Pinaceae; genus Picea; species Picea sitchensis. The sequence goes on from SNQJ01S0037968.1 coordinate 69,898, forward strand.
GTCTAAACTCAACAATGGATTTTTCCAAATTGTGAACTCTGTGAATTATTTCTCTAGGGATAATAGTAATGTTGACATCATCAAAAACATTTTCAAACATATCCCACACCTCATTTTGTATTGACTTAACATTGGGTGTGTCATCTAGCATATTTCCTATACCTGGTTCACTATTATGTCAAACTCCCCCAAAATTTTAAGAACTATGATTCCTATTTTTATTGGAGTGTCCAATCCTAGGATTGGAGCCTCATATTCAACCATTTTTTTTTTCTGATTCAAACTCAAGATTAAAACCATGAATTAACTCTTTCACTTTAGGAGAAACCAATAGTACCCTTTCCTTATTTCCATATCTATTACATGCCTTATCAAAGTGTAAATTCCAAAGGCTAGAAGGGTCTACTCTTTTTTCTTCATTCATCAAATTTTTACACCCATTTGTAGGAACTAACTCATAACTGAGAAGTAAGTTCGCAATGTCATCTAAACTATAGGAAGGGAAATTGGAGGGGTTTTTTTGGGTTAGAAAGAATATAGGTCATCATAGTCTTCCTATACAAGTTAAAAGTGTCACCCCCAAATATTTTTATGGTGGCATAGGATAGCTCAAATTGAATACTAGCCACCCACAGAGGAACCCCAATGTTTGGATAACAACATTTGATAAGTGGGATGGGATTCTCCAATAACCGTATCCATCATAATAAACTTCCTTAGTATCTGCACCATCCTTACTACTAGATATTTGATCATCCTTCGAGATTAGACCCTCTAGGAATCAAATGAGTATAGGTCTTTATAGGGCCTTGTGATGTCCAATCCCAACTTTTCCATGACTTCCAAAGGAATCAAGGAATGAAAGGCTCGAAAATCATATAATCAATTGTGGAGATGAAGGTTTTGGTTCTTCAGGGTGACGTAGAAAGGAGGGATCAGCTAGTCATTCCCATATGGTAGGGTCCCTAGCACAATTTTGGGTGCATTGTCTTCGATATTAATCATATCAACTTGAAAGGAAATTTGATATTAGAAATCCATGACATTTGAATCTTATCTTGTAGTTCTATTTTAGGAAATTTGGACTCTCAGAGGCCATGTCTGAGGCTTCTCTCTTACTCAATAAAATTATACACCTCTCTTATATGAGAAATATTATTCACAATTTTAGGAAGGGGAATGGGAATTTTGAATTTTCTCAATGCATGTTGATGCAAACCCCCACCCCTCCTTTAGGGGCTCGTGTGACCTCTCGGTCTAGGATCGTTCACATAGGAGCCTAAGTGGCTCTTAGATCCCTCCTCTGAACAAAAAAATTCATGGACTCCTATCCATGAGATCCTCCAATGTCTTTCCATATATCAATTTCAGTTATCCAACTGACATCTTCTGCTAGATGATCCTTCCATTTAACCAGATATTCATAGTAAACTTTCCTCCTAGTTTTCTTAGCAATTTTCTAATCCAAGATCTTTTCTATCTGTGACTTCTCTGTTATGGCCATCTGTCACTTCCACTGAATCTCCTCTTAATCATATTTACCTTATGTATCATCCATCTTGTAAGGGTATAAGTCTGATACATTAAATATTGGTGAAATTCCATTGTCCTCTGGCATCTCAATCTCATAAGCATTTGTAGAAAATTTTCTGAAGATTTTACAAGGTCCTATCTTCTTCATCCTTAGCTTATCATATTTTCCTCTTGGAAATATTTCCTTCCGTAGGTGTGCCAATACTTAATCACCAATCTCAAAATTTATCTATCTTCTTCTTTGATCTATTATGCTCTTGTATCTCTGGCTGATCAAAATCTGGACCAGGGGGCAAAAATTTGCTAAATTTTCAAAGTGATCATAATGTGACGAAAATGGTGCCATTGCGTCCATCTCGTCTTCCTGATTCCGGCGGTATATTTACTTTCTGAAACGGAGTCTGTATGGAGAAGTTATCGCGATCTGTTCGCCGAGCCAAACAGGCAAAAATTTGATGCTGACTGTACCTGTCCGTACAGTCCGTATAGGACACGTGGCAGGACCGTACAACATACGTGGAATGTCCGTACAGGACACATGGCGGCTCCAGGGTGTGACACGTGTCATGCATTTTTGGACTTTTCAGCGTACGGTTAGGCCAATCCTGAAGTGACACGTGTCACCACTGGAAGGGTGACACGTGGCACATGATGACGTCAGCAACACGTGTGGCACTGACATGGCAGAGGTTGTACGACTCACACATGGAAGTCGACGTGGTAGGTGACATGGCAGGTGGTTGACATGGCACGTTTTCATTGTTTGGTGTTGGCGAATAGCATGTTGACACGTGTTTGTTTATGGGCAAATAATATGAGAACGTGGCCCAACCGGAGGGCGCCACGTGTCACTCATAGTTTGGCTATTTGGTTTTTGGTTTATTGGTTCAAAAGTTTGGTGGTCGTGGGGCTCGAACCGGTGACCTCTATATCCGCCCAAGTTTTCATACACCTCCGCTAACCACTATACCATGCATTGTTTCTTATTATATATGCGGGTATCATTTTATTTGAATTGAGTTCAAGTTGTATATGGTGTGGGGTCGGGCCGGGGCCAACCCCGAACCACGGTTATATGTGTTGACATGTGACCCTGTCATCCGACAGTTTGGTGCGCGCGGGGGTTATTTGTATACCCGTGGTTTCGTTGCGTTCTATATAACCGTAGTGTGATATATATGGCGCGCATTTTAAATTAAAGTTTGGTTCTATGTTTATATATGTGTATATATATGGTGTGCGTGGTAATGGTTAGCGCGGGGGTTTTGAACCGTGACCCGTGACCATTGTTTTAACCGTTACATTTATGCATGGGGGCTATATCCGTGAAGCCTGTGGTTCTCATGTATTACACCATATGCCCGTGAACCGGAGCAGGAGTTGGCACGATTTTAAAACCGTTGGCCCTTTCTATTTTAGCCCGAGGTCGTATGACCATATGCCTGAGAGCTTGGCGGTTGGGGGCTGGAGGCGCCCTAACCGTCCTACAGGTTGCACGGTTATTCGGAACCGCTCGGTGTTGGGTTTAAATGCGCGTTTTGGAGCGTGGTCCAGGTTCATGCACACAGAGGTGCGTTTTGTAGAATCAGTTCCAGCAAAGCTTGAAGGAGGAAAATGGAGAAGGCCTAACTTCTTCATCGTTTGGCCGATTGAGGTGCCGTAAAAGCCCAGCTAGGGATTTTTGGACATGTTGGATCCATTGGTGTTGTTTTCACAGCCATTTGAAGACTTCTTCTACAATTTTTTCACCATTGAAGTTTCAGGAAGCTCCAGGGAGCTTGAAGCCCCCTTTGATGGAGGACATGGTTTGGTGAGCCTATGTTTGTTTTCTATGATTGAATAATCATTTTTGGCTAATTAATATGCTCTGAACACATTGGGACAGGTTTCAGAGGCTGTTGAGGACTTTTACAGGTGTTTTTTCCAAAGAGAAGCTCAGGGAAGCTTATGGCCACATGTAGAAGAGGTCATGCCCAAATGAGCCATGATCCGTTTTCAGAGTTCTATTAGTCATTTTTGGGGTTTTTATATGTTCTAATCTCAATGGTACAGTATGTTTTTCCATTGGAGTTGAGCAGCAGCTTGTAAAAGAACTTTTGACTAATTAATCCCAGAGAGCCAAGTCCATTGATGGAGGTTCAAGGAGATGTAGCCCGGAGGGGGGTGAACTCCTTTATCATGTTGTTCTTGTTGTGCGTTTGATGGTTTGTTTGATGAAAGTTGTGTTGCTGTGTATTTATTGCAAGTACATATATAACCATTTAAAATAAAATTTCCTCATACATAAGCATTTACAAGAAGAAGCACGAACTTAACACATAAGTTTATATTGCATATTTATACACATGAAGCAAGGTCCTGTAAAGTTTATTTTAATGAAGTAGGGGTGCTTGCATAGCATAAAAAGTCAGCCTTCTATTTTCAGATCACTGGCCGATATCATGTGGTTGTCTTTTGATTTGATCATGCAACTTCTACATTTCTGCAGCAAAATCCTCAGCTCCTGCACTTCAAAATTCATCTCATTCCAAATCTCTCGATTCTGAAATACCAATTGGATGCATCCCATATACTATTTGGAATGGACTCTTACTAGTACTCTTGTTTGTTGATTCGTTATATGAAAACTCTGCTTGAGGCAAAATTTTATCCCACAAACTATTATGTTCAGTTACCAAACTCCTTAGAAGATTCCCTAAGATTTTATTCACTACCTTAGTCTGTCCATATGTTTGAGGGTGACACGTTGAACTAAAAGACAAGTTTGTTCCCAACTTATTCCACAAAGTCCTCCAAAAATGTCCCACAAATTTGGTATCTTTGTCTGAGACTATACTCCTGGGTAACCCATGCAATCTCACAATCTCTTTGGAAAAAAAATTCACTATGTGGGTAGCATCACTGGTTTTGTGACATGGTATAAATGTGTCATTTTTGAAAATATGTCAACCACCACAAAGATTGAATCATTTCCCCTCTGGGTTCTTGGTAATCCCATAACAAAATCCATGCTTATAGCATCCCATGGCATGTCTGGAATAGGAAATGGTTGATACAATATTGTGTTATGTTGTTTTCCTTTAGCATTAGACGTTCATGTTTGACCAATAGTAAGAAGAACTCAATTGTGCATATGTTTTATCATGGAAAAAATGTCCAGCCAATCCTCCACCATGTTTCTCCTTCAACAAATTATCCCTCATAGATAATTTTTGGATACACAATTGGCTTCCTTTGAATAATAATACTTCTTGGATCATATACTCCATCCATTGATTTCTACCCCTCAACAAATTATTTTCACAGGCTTCATAAGCTTCCTTGAAATCTGGGTCTTCTTGGTACATCTCCATGAGGTGTTCAAATCCCAAAGTCTCCACCTTGAATTCCTGCAAGATTAAACATCTCCTAGTCAAAGCATCTATGACTTTGTTAGCGCTCCCACTAATATGCTTAATGACAAAAGTAAATTTCAGCATGAATTCTACCCATTTGGGATGTCTCTGGTTCAATTTCTCTCGTTTGGTTATGAATGAAAAAACATGATTGTTAGTATACAAAATAAACTCCTTTGGCATAAGATAATGTCTCCATTTTTTCAAAGATTGAATTACAACACAAAATTCCTTTTCATAGGTTCAATACTTCTTCTTAACATCATTTAGTTTCTCACTGAAATAAGCAACAAGCTTATCATCTTGACTTAAAACTGCACCAATGGCCACTCCACTTGCATCACATTTAACTTGGAAAGTCTTCTTAAAGTCTGGGAGAACTAAGATAGTTTGTTTTGTCATCTTTTCTTTCAACACTCTAAATCCCTTCTCGGATTATTTTGTCCAGTTAAAAGATCCATGTTCCTTCTTTATAGTATCCAGTATGGGTGTGCAAATACTGTTGAAATTCCTAGTGAACTTTTTGTAAAATCTCGCTAACCCATGAAAACTTCTTACTTCAAACACACTTCTTGGAGAAGGCCACTCTCTTATATCGCTCACCTTTTTTGGATCCATATTCAATTCATTTGAAGAGATTACAAATCCCAAATACACAAGTTTTGTCTTCATAAAAGAACATTTCTTCAAATTCACCAACAACTTTCCTTGCTGCAACCTTCTCAACACCATCTTCAAGTGTCTTAAATGCTCCTCTTTAGTTTTTACTAAAAACTAGAATATCATCTAAATAAATGATCACAAACTTCCCAATAAAATATATGAGCACTTCATTCATTAACCTCATGAATGTACTTGGAGCATTCGTTAAGACAAACCGAATAAAAATCCACTCATACAGTCATTCATTCATTTTGAACGTTGTTTTCCATTCATATCCCTCTCTCATTCTTATCTGATGATAACCGCTCTTCAAGTCTATCTTGGAAAAATAACTAGATCCCCTCAAACAATGTATTAAATAATCCATTATGGGTAAAGGAAATCCATACCTGATGGTTATCTTATTGATGGATCTAGACTCTGTGCACATTCTCCAACCTCCATCCTTCTTCGGACTCAACACGGTTGGTATTGCACATGGGCTCAAACTTTCTATGATCAAACCTTTATCCAGCAAATCTTGGACTTGTTCCTTAACCTCTTCATTCGCTTGAGGGTTAATCTGTATGTTGTTTTGTTCGGAAAACTTTCTCTCAGAATAAGGTCAATACGGTGACTGATACTCCTGATGGGCGGTAAAGTATAAGGTAACTCATCCACGACAATGTCAACAAAATCATCCAATAACTCCTTAACTTTCATAGGCAAATCATTCATAGAATTGTTTGTAAGGATGACTATTGGCTTACCTATAATAGAAAAATGTGTGTCCTGATATTTCTTAACTTCTTTCAAGAGCTCCTTCCCACTCATGATAAGTATACTAGGACTATCCTCCTCTTTGACTCCCTTATCTTATATTGGAAACAACATATGTTTACACCTATTTTTCTCAAGGACATAAGTATTCTTCCTTCCATCATGTATGGCATTCCTTTCATATTACCAAGGTCTCCCCAATAGAACATGAAAAACATCCATGGGTATGACATCTCATAAAACTTCATATTTTAACTACCAATTTTAAACTCAACTTTACATTGTCTACTTACCATGACTTGATTTCCTTTCTGCAACCACGACACCCTGTACGGACTCGAATGTGTTTTTGTCTCCAACTTTATTTTTTCCACCATATTGATATGGATTTTATGAGCAAAACAAAATGACTATAGATTATTAAAAGGTGCTTAAAACAAAATAACAGAGATACAATCAAACTAGTTTTCTATTCAATAAGGAAATAAGCTAAAACTGTAAAATGCAGCGGAAACAAACTTGTTGGAATGGTGGCAGCTTATCTCTGAGAAGAGATGTGACAGTTGCGCTCATTTGCAAGAAGATGATTACAATGAGGCTCTGAAGACCTTTTTACAATAAACAGGAATTTCAAAAACCCTAGACATCCAAAAAGCTAACCCTATGAGATAAAGAACCAAAAGTCATGTGGGCCCCGTCTAGGTAAGTTAGTGCATCAACTTCTCGGGGGCGTAACTTTTGCATACGATCTTCGTTTTAGGCGTATGATAGCCCGTTGGAAAGGTGTATTTGAGGAGATGAATTTTTGGGGCTCAATGATGCCTTTGGCCATCATTTAGAATCTCAATCCCGAAAAAACCTTCATTTAGGCCCTCAAAATGGCCCCAGAAGTTAAAACTGCTAAAAATAGTAAATTGCCAAAATTGTCAGAAAATTGTTTTGAGCCAGTTGGAAAAGGTGTGTGGCCACTGATATCCACCTGGATAAATACTCCCTCCTTATGAAGAAATGGTCTCCATTGCGTTGAGTTCCCCCATCAGATGAGGAAATTTCTGATGAATTTGGCCCTGGGTGAGCCACTTGCCTTGGTGAAGGAGTTGCCCTGCTTTGACGACTCGATAAAGATGGATCCTTTGTTATCGAGTGCCCTCGATCTGTGTGTCCACAATCTGATCATTGGATGCCTGTTGTATTCAGTCGGGGTTGATCTCTGTTGGTGTTGGCCCTTGACCAAGTTTTGAGGATTCTTGGTCATGTTTGACCTAATTTTGGGACTTCGGCATTATGTCGAAGGCGGAGCACAAGATGAAGTGGATATCACGGGATCTCAGCCCCTTTTAGGGACCTTTTTGGGATTCAGGATTATGTAAAGGGTATGGGATGTCATCCCATGGTTTTACCCATGTTTAGGCCTATTTTGTAATGTATAAATAAGTAGCTAGGCAATGTAAGAAAGAGACCTAGTAGGTTGGTGTGCTAAGCACTAGAGTTTGATCTATGTGATCAAGAGTTGTAAGTGCTTTGTGCATACTGTGTGAGGCTTGCAAGGCTAGTGCAAGTAACTGTAATAGACTGTGTGAAGGCTTGATGTTGTACCCTAGCTAGAAGAAGGAGGATCTGGCAGAGTGCGCGCAGATCTCATGTCTTCTGCGGAGTAGAAATTGGATGCTATGTGCCTGTAAGAAGCTTGACCAAAGATAATAAAGAAGAGAAGAGTTGGTGGACATAGCCTCAGGGTGGGGGTGAACCACGTACACGTTTTGTTGATATGCTTCGTGCGATGCATTGTTCTGTTTATGTGTTTACTTGCTTAGTGATTTAATATAGATGAATGATAGATAGATCTATTGATGCTTAGTTCTTAATATTATGGATGGATGTTAGATCTGAATTATGTACACGTTCTTAGTGCTTAAATACCTTAGATCTGAATGAATAATGTGATACTCTGTAATTAGGGTTTAACTGCGTTGTAACTAAGACTAGATATTGATGAATGTTAATTGTTGAGTGCTCTGTTAAGTGTTAGAATCACAGATCTATGTCCCAGCTAAGTTTGCAGACATCTGAGTTCTGCAACCACCCCTGCCTCTACCTTGTGTGAGACTTCACGTGCTTCACAGGTGCTTCCAAAAGGGTCGGTAGTTAGGGTTTTGTTGGTGTGCTGTTGTAGTGTTGAACCCTGGGTCTCCCCCTGTGCCAACAAATGGTTCTGTTGGCGGGACTTGAAACTGTGATTGCTGGGAACTGAGGGAGAAGAAGCTTTGTGTGAAGATCTGACCTGAAATTGTGAAAGCTCTGTGCATAAATCTGTCGCTTTAGTGCGCAGTATTCTACTCGATCTATGAAGCTCTGTGCTAAGAAAATAAGTTTGATCTGAAGAAAAGAGGTAAGATCTGAATGCTTTGTGCTCTGATAGAGGTAAGAATAGTGAAAAGTTTTAGATCTAGAATCTTTGTGCTCTGTTGAAGATAATATTAGTGGAAATTTTTGTTTCTAAAGTATGGATCTAGGTATGTTTGATAAGATTTTTCCTAGCTTGAAACCTAAGGAAATGATAGAAGAAAGAAGATTTGATATGAGTAGATCTGATAAGAATAGTGAAAGATATGGTATACCTATGCATAGAGAGAATGTTTGGACTAACAAATGGATGCAAGATCCTAGAAAGAATTTTTTGTTGGTTAGCTACCATGATCCTAGTGCATAGTACAGGAAAGGCTGGGGATCATTTAAGAGAAAGAGGGGATTAACCCTTTGTTACAATTGCAGAAGACCGGGACATATGGCTAAGGAATGTCCTGTTAGAAGACCTAGTTTCCACTGTTGCAAAGCTATGGACCATGAAGTTTTGGATTTCCCTCAAATGATTATTAAGGTTGAAAGCATGAATATGAGACAAGAATACCATGAGAAAGTTCAAGCAACTGAAACCATGACAGAACCCCAAAAAGAATCAGAAAAAGTATTTCTATAGGTGAAAGAAACCCTAAATGACCATCGACATATCATCTTATCAAGGATCTTCAAAGAAAAAGAGTGCATTGAAACAAGAATAGGAGACTTCAACATTGACTGTGTTCTGGATGAGTAAACACAGGTGAATATCATGACAGAAAGAACTTGGAAACTTTTAGCGGAGCCTGCTATGATTCCTCCATTAGGAGGAGTAGGATTATTCAGAGGAAAGTTGATAACCCTATGTGGAAGACTTACCCAAATATCTATGAGTGCTCATGGAAATTCGATAGAGGAAGAATTTGAAGTTGTTAAATTTATTGAGAACAACACTCAATTTGCTATGTTATTAGGAAAACCTTGGATTGAAGGAGATTAGGCCAGAAGGAAAGAAAAATAAGTCTTAGAACAAAAGAAGAAAGAGTTGAATGATTTCATGACTAGGAGGATCGCACACTTTATTGAAGAACAAGAGAACCGAGCAAATCTATTTAAAACCAGAGACTTGGATGTCGAAGTGGGAAGAACACTAGCAGACCCACAAAAGACTGAAGTGCCTATTCCAGATACAGATGAAGTATTACCCCTGATTTCTAGGAAAGAATCTCACCAGCGCGAATTTACTCGGCCAAAAGAAGATAAGAATCAGAATGGAAAAAGGAATACTGAGACGAATCTCACTAGAAAGAAGGCCCGAAAACTAAGTAATAAGAGAGCTAAGATCTAAAAGTTACAAAAGGTTCCAGAGGGAACTTCGCAGAAGGAAAATTTGCAAAATTGGAAATTCATTGGGATATCAGAACTTCGTCACATGGCACTTCGCCATGGCGAAGCAATATAGTCGTTAGAAACAATATAACCATTAGACCGATGGCCCGAATGGGTAGAAAGGAATTTATGGTCAAAAATTTCTCCATTAGACCGTTGGGACCGCGCCATAATGGACAGAACTGAGTTAATGAAGGATTCTCACATGTTGCAAAAGATTCATTGCCAAGTTATCTATTTATCCCATCACGCCATGCAACGAGAACACTTTTTCCAACCGTGACTATCTAATCCCACAGAATAGTTGATTTCGCACAGTGATCATCGCGCTATTTCCATCCATCCTGTTGCATTGAGCAATTACTCTTTGAACCTGAGATATTCAACCACGAGCGTGTATGTCCGAAGAACTTAGCACACTAGAAGAGTCTGTGAAGAAAGTACTCATCAACCTCATGACTGAGAGATTTATGTATGAAAGAGTGATGTATGTGGGTGTACAAGCATCATCGACGAGAGGAGTGCAAGCCTCTCCATCGATCGCTCACGGAGCCGTACCATCCCGACCATCAGCGGAAAAGAGAACCAAACACAGACATGACCTAGCAAATGCAAAGTTGATCCCAACTATATTACCCGATTACATCCCACCTCTAGCCGGCGCAGTGAGTCGTGCTAGTGTGCCAAGAGATTTTGAGTACACCATATTTGTTGCATACCTCCCAAAGGGGATATGCACAGTTCGAGCGCAGTAGGACAAGATCACAACATTGAAGTTCAGTGACTTCAACCTCGGAGATCGCAAGAACTATAGTATGATCACCCCGTATAAATACCTGACCAGGACGAAGGCAAAGAACTCAAAGATAATACCCCAACCATGGATGATGAACCTCGCGCAATCCACCATGTTAAACATAATGAAAATAACACACTTTGGAAGGCACCAGGAATTCAACACCTGTGTCAAGCTATTGCTTTCATGTTACCATGGCGGATACTTATGGATAGACCATCGTATCACAGTCGATCCGATGTTGATCCATAGGATCACAGGATTAAGTATGCAAGGACCCAACTTGCAGGAGTTCTATCCAGAAAAATCCACAGATCGTACACTAGCATAGAAGATCAAGGATACATATGGCGATGTTGAAAAGGGGACGCAAAGCTACAAGGTATCCTCCATCCAAAATGGAACAGTGCACCTAGCCTGCTAGCTAATAGCTGAAAAGTTAGTAAGGACTAACACACCTATGCAGGTCACAGGATTTGTTTTTGACCTCGCAGGGAAGTGTGTGGAAGGTCTACAGATGAACTGCACAAAGTACCTAGTTAATCAACTGGAACTAGACTGCCGCGAAGTATAGGATCAGGGCTACGAGTTTCACTTCAGTTGGCTCCTGATCCTCATCGCTTTTGTTGCCTGGGAGATGCCGAAAAGTGCAACCTTTCTGGATATTGAATCGTTTGAGCTGCTTGCTGCGAAGTTCACCACACTCTGGTACTCGAGTGAAATAAACAAGCAGTGGCAGTCGAACGTTGTTTTTCACACATATTACCTTTAGCTGAAAAGAGAAATCGAAGTTGAACCTCACATGACTCTAAACACCCTACAGAGGTTTCGACCCCTATTGAAGTTTTGCGTAAATCGACACTTCATCTACATTACAGTGCGAGTCGATGAACATAAGGAGCAGCTTCAGTCATACTACAAACTCACGGAAGAGGACCTTGAGGAGATCACTAAGGACTGGTCCGCAGACCTCCTTAGCCCTGCTGACCCTGCAGATATGTTTGATCCTAACAGCCCAGAGACCACCCACAAAGAGAAAAACACACCCGACACCGATAGAAGGAAGAATACTAAAGAGGTCCAAGACTTAAGTAGCACTTCATCAAGACTGCTTCAGTGTCACCTGACAGAGGGGGTGATGACGAAGTAGAAGAGATAAATGGAAAAGGATCTGAACAGAAGCAAGGTGAAGTAACACTGCCTAGAGATGAGACCGATCCCCTGAAGAAGAGGAAGGTTTCTTCCCTGAAACCTTCTTCCCAGAAGAAATTGAGAGCCATCGTGACCAAGATGAATACTGTGCTCACTACCGATGATTTTGACTTCATCATAGCATCCCTAAACGACGCTTTGTTGGAAATCGTGGAGAAACAAGAAGCTAAGCAGGAGGAAATGTACGATAGAATTAAGGTCGAATTCTAAGGGGTACAGTAGGCCCTTCAGTCCAGCCGCGCAGTGTCCACTGCACCCCTTCCATCAGAAGAACCAGAGTTGGGCGAAGAGCCAACCCAACTCCACCAACTAGCTTATGCGGTCAAAGCTCTCCTTCATCGCGTACAAGAAGAAATTGAACAAGCCACCCAGGCCTTGAAGAAAGTGCAAGGCGTAATTGTAGAACAACGCAGAGTTGCAGAACAGCAGAAGGTTTCTCTCCAGGCAAAGTTTTAATAAGAGAAAGCTCAAATGCAACAAGAAAAAGAGAAGTTGCTCACAAAGAAACTCGAAGTGAAAGAAGCAGTCAACATAGCCATCCACTGTGTGAAAGGATTAGAACCACGAGTAGAAGACTGAGTCACGCACCAAGTAGAGCAGCTCACAGAAGCTATCCAATAGCTACAACAACGAATAGCAGACTTAGAGATCTACACCATACCCGACACCCCATAGGATGTAAGGGATCAAAGAGAAGCAACTGCTCGAAGCGCAGTTGAAAGAATAAAAGTCCTTTCCCTGGAATGCAAGCAATTGAGTGATCATAGTGCCTAGATGTATGAGAAACTCACTGAGAATCCAGAATTGAAGGCACTAGAATCACAGCTTCAGGAAGCGAAGAAACAAGCAGAGACAATACAGGTGCAATTGAAGCCCTTGTTAGCTGTGGAAAGAATGAAGTGATCCCAAGAGCATTGCACTTCCCAGTAGTAGGTCCACACTATTCATAACAGAGTTATGGAAGTAACTCAGAGGCTCCAACCTATAAAGGATGAGGCTTACCAACTATTCACAGAGATCGAAGGCCGAGGAGCGGAACTGGAGCACATCGTCACTGCAGCTGAACAACGCCTAGAGGGACCTGTCAATGAAGAAGCCATCCAAGAGTTCATTGAATAGGAGGTCGTGGCACAACAACAAGTCAAAGCAGCTTGATCCAAGCTCAAGGATTTTGAAGCAGAACTAATCATATCAAAGTGACTCGGGATGAGTCACATGTGAGTGTTGGGGGCATGTTGGCCCTTTACCAAGTTTTGAGGATTCTTGGTCATGTTTGACCTAATTTTGGGACTTCGACAAGTTGTCGAAGGCAAAGCGCAAGACGAAGAGGATATCGCAGGATCTTGACCCCTTTTAGGGCCCTTTTTGGGATTTGGGATGATGTAATGGGTATGGGATGTCGACCCATGGGTTTACCCATGTTTAGGCCTATTTTTTAATGTATAAATAAGTAGCTAGGTGATGTAAGAAAGAGACCTAGTAGGATGGTGTGCTAAGTGCTAGAGTTCGATCAATGTGATCAAGAGTTGTAAGTACTTTTTGCATACTGTGTGAGGCTTGCAAGGCTAGTGCAAGTAACTATAAGAGACTGTGTGAAGGCTTGGTGTTGTACCCTATCTAGAAGAAGGAGGATCTGGTGGAGTGCACGCAGATCTCCTGTCTTCTGCGGAGTAGAACTTGGATGTTATGTGCATCTAAGAATCTTGACCAAAGATAATAAAGAAGAGAAGAGTTGGTGGACGTATCCCCAGGGTGGGGGTTAACCATGTACATGTTGTGTTGCTATTCTTTGTGCGATGCATTATTGTGTTTATGTTTTTACTTGCTTAGTGATTTAATATAGATGAATGATAGATAGATATGTTGATGCTTAGTGCTTAATAATATGGATGGATTTTAGATCTGACTTATGTACACATGCTTAGTGCTTAAATACCTTAGATATGAATGAATATTGTGATACTATGTTATTAGGGTTTAACTGTGTTGTAATTAAGACTGGATATTGATGAATGTTAACTATTGAGTGCTCTGTTAAGTGTTAGAATCACGGATCTGTGTCCCAGCTAAGGTTGCAGACATCAGAGTCCTGCAACCACCCCTGCCTCTACCTCGGGTTTTGTTGGTGTGTTCTTGTAGCATTGAACCCTGGGTCTTCCCCTGTGCAAACAGTTGGTGTCAGCTACTCTACTACGGCTAAGGTGTCCAATAATGGTGGGAAATAAGGCGAAGGAGATCCACGTTGAACATTGGGTGCAGGCCAAGGAAAGGAGGAATGTTGATCTCAAAAGAATTATCCCCCACGGACTTGGTGATGGTGTACGACCCATAACGGAGTGGGCGAAGATTCTGATGGGATCCTATAAGGCATTCTTTCTGCAAGTGCAACCAAACTTTGTCACCCACCTGAAACTTATGTGGCACCCAATGTTTATCATGGTGTTTCTTGTACTTGTCATTGGACTTTTGTAGGATATCTTAAACCTGTCGGTGGATGTGTTGGATACACTCAATGAACTGGGTGGCTTTGTCAGCTTCAGTTGGAGCAGGAGATGAGTCGGTCGAGGTGACCGCAAGGGGAAGTGAAACATCTATGGGACCCAATGGTTGGAATCTCAACCCAACCTGAAAGTGATTGTGGTCGATTGAGCTATGCAAGGCTCGATTATAGCTATGTTGGACATAGGGAAGGATCTCATCCCATGTGTGAGGGTGATTTTAATTATACATGTGAAGGATATGCACAATCATTCAATTTATGACCTCGGTTTGGTCATCTGTCTGGGGGTGGAAGGTCATGGATTTGGTGAGCTTGGTGTCCAGTAGTAACCAGAGGCTCGACCAGAATGTGTTGAGAAATCGACTGTCGCGATATGAGACAATGATTTGTGGGATTCCAAAATGTACCCAGACTCGTTCAAAGAACAGCTTGGCAGTGTCCTCTGTTGTGATGTTCTTCTTGAAGGAAACCAGAATTTCCATCTTAGAAAAGTGATCAATAACCACAAAAACATAGTCATTTCCCCGCTTGGTGGACGGGAGGCCCGACATGTATTCCATTGAGATGGATTTCCATGACCTATCAAGAATAGGAAGAGGGGTGTACAGGCCTTGTTTCTTAGTGGTCGGTTTGGCAATAGCATAGGTAGTGCATGACCTGATATACTTGTTGACCTCCTGTCGAAGTTTTGGCCAATAGAAATGTTTTGGTAGCATCGCCACTATCTTTTCGATGCTGAAGTGCCCTACCACCCAACTGTAGTGGGCTTCCCGGATCAGCTTCGCTCACTCGCTTGATGGAACACAGATATGGCCCAGACAACACAACAACCCATCCTAAAGATGGAAATTATCAAAAACTACATTTGCAACCAACATTTGGTAGGTGGTGGTGAATTCTGGGTCGATCTCATAGATTTGGGGCCATCCAGAGGTCTCATGGTCACATGAGTCTAGCACCGTGGTGAGTGCCATGACTAGTGGTCTGCTGAGGCAATTAGCAACGTGATTGGTGCTTCATGTTTTATACTTGATGTTGAGGTGGAATTGTTGCAAGTATGTGGACCACTTTTGATGGCGATTATTATGCAATTTTCCTTGTGTCTGCATGAACTGCAGTGGCTTATGATTAGTGTGGATAACTATCTCCTTCCCAAGAATGTATTGTCTCCACTGGCAGTAGGCTTGCACATTGGAGCACATTTCTTTGTCGTAAGTAGGGTACTTACATACAACATATGATAGTGTCTCACTATGATAGGCCACGGGGTGGCCGTGTTGAGTGAGAATGGTGCCCACTGCATAGTCTGAAGCATCTGTCTCGATCTCAAAGGGTTGTTGCAAGTTTGGTAGTGAAAGTATTGGGGTTGAGCACAAGTGCTAATTTAAATTGTTGAATGCTTATTGTTGGGACTGGCCCCACGGAAATTTCACCTTACCACCACCCCTGGTTATTTGGCTGAGGGCCCATGCAATATGGGAGAATCCCAACACGAACCTGTAGTAGAAATTGGCAAGGCCCAAGAAGCTCTGAATCTCAGCAAGTGTGGTTGGGGCTAGCCACTCACGGATGACTTGGATCTTGGTTGGATCCACATGTATGCCATGATGATCAATTATGTATCCCAGGTAATGGACCTTGTCCATTCCGAAGGAGAATTTTTCTAAGTTGGCATATAGCTTGTGCTACCGCAGGGTGTGCAGAACCTGTTGAATATGTTGCAAGTGTTCGGCCCAAGTCTTGTTATAAATGAGAATGTCATCCAGATACACCACTACAAAATTATTGGTGAATGGTCACAAGATATTGTCCATCATCCTTGTGAAAGTGGTT
>SNQJ01S0037969.1:20593-49739 GCA_010110895.2 Picea sitchensis
ATGCAATATCAAACACTACTAAAGAGCCTTATAATATATCATTTTTTCGTTTACATGCACAGGAACAAATACATTTATGTCCTATGCAAGCTACCCACATAATGATATAAAAAAATTCATCTAGTGTCAAATTGCATACGAATATTATCTAATTATTTGTAAATGAGTATAAGTTAGAATTTAAAAAGTCATACGAACATAATACTTGTGATGTGTCATATTTGTATTCACTTTTTTCCTTGATGTTTTCGTTTGAATTTCAGTTGCACCGTATTTCTTATCATATGAAAATATTGTAAAATATAATATTACAATAATTTTAGAAGAATTGAAAGAACAAGAATTAAAAAATACAATTGTTTTATATAACATCCCATTTCATACATATGCACAACATGGAAGTCCATATCATACACAACCTTCCTACAAGAAAAACAATAGCTCAAAATTCTTCAATCAGCATTAATATACTAGCATATTGTCTAACCATTTGTAATGATGTTTAAACCTATTTTGAAACTACCATACCATTTAAAGAATATTGTGTTGGCGTATTGATGTAGACTGCACCCTCTGCCTCAACAGAGACCTCTGCGCTGACCTCTCGGTCTTAAGGATCGTTCTAAATATAACTTCTGAGCCGGAGAGGCTCCTTCGATTCTCCACAAGAATCTCCTTCAGATAATTGGCCCATAGTTCTTTTTTGCTCCTCACGGCTTCTACACCCGATCACTGTTCTCTTCCAGCAGAAGAATAGAAAATCGGGGTTCAGGGTTCTCAAACTCCCAATGTCATGACCCTTTGGTTCCCGATTTCCCGATCTTCGCTTTCCCTATATACTATAATCTATGATCAACCTCTGGGCTAGGCTCATGGTCCACACGACCTCTTTTCACATGACCTCCATCTTACCACCTTTTGGAATTTTGGGGTTTCTGATGTCGAGGTGTGTGTGACTCCTTATTCCCCAGATCCCGATGCGACATCAATAGGAAGACCTTCCACCATAAACACAATCAACGTCCGTGATCGTTTACTAGGATCAACGGCTCCAGATCTCCCTCGGGGTTTTGTGACTTCAATTGCCGAAGTGCTTTTACCTCCTTTTTCCCCGATCTCTAGAGAGTCGATTCCCCGATATGAATCCTCTCCGAGACTTTCTCTGAAAGTCGAGATCGATGCCACGCATCCTTAAGGATGGATGGTCCTCGCAGCTTTGGGGTTTTCACCATGGAAATTCTCGATGCCTCTCTATGGAGAGATGATGTCAACAAGGTCCCACACGGAGCTCTCCTCTTTTCGGAAAATTGGACTTCACAATTCCAAGTTGCAAGTCCTCCTTGTCTCTGTGACTCGCGAAATGCCAATCCTCGACTTCCCTTGGATTTATGACATGCGTCCCAAGTGGATGGATGATTCATATCAGCCCTTAGTTTTCACCAATTATATAAACCCAATCCACTCACCTATGTGAGTCCCAATGACCGAAATGTCGATGGGGCTTCCGATCTCGTCCACGTGTCCTGACTAATGGACGACGTCGATCCTTTATGGGGTTTCCAACATGGATTTTCCCCGATCACTTGCTCACAGGACTTCTGATGTCATGAATGCCGAAATCCTGATGGCCACACCTCAGGTCAGAACTTTTATCCTCCTGTTCACAAAGCTTAAACCTCATGCAACTCCTGGTCAATCCAACGGCTGACGGGTGTTTGTGTGACGATCCGAAAGTCCACTATCCCCCGAGATTGAACTCTGGACGTAGTTGTAACCTTCTCGCTTCTCTGGAAGCTCTGACGGCTGGCGAGATTTCGCTAATCCTCCCCACAAATTCCTGACCGTCAGTTTCTTTCCTTTGATGATTTCTACGAAGGAAACTAAGGACTCTTCCCTGGACTTATCCGCTTGCACTACAAACTTTCGATTCCCCTCAATGTTTTCAAAGGCTTTACTCCTCCTGAGCTTCTCACAACTTTGAGCCTTAAATAGGATCTTTGCACGCACTCCTTGCGACAACCTCCAAACACCTGAAGTGTTAAATGCTCTTTGACCTTGCGCATAATCTGCAACAACGACCTCTCAATGGCTTCGCTCAGTTCATTCCTCTAAGACTCCTCTCATACTGTGCACTCCTTGCATGCTCCTGCGCCTGTCTTCACTTCTGAATGAGAATAAGAGCTAAACTACCTGAGCCTTCTGTCAACGCACTCCTTGCAGACACTTTGACTGCACTCCTTGCAGGAACTTTTCTCAGATAGAGAAACAATTGAAACTCATTCCTCCTTTCCTTCAGACTTCAACCTCAAACATGAAAGCATATACATAGCACATAAAACAAATGTATAATGGGAAGCAAACATTCATGAGCATATCATTCAACATCAATACACAGAGAACAACCACAAAACCATGAATTTGAATCAACCTTTTCTATTAATCCAAATATTTGTACATGGGTGTTCTTACACGACTCTCTGCTCGCTCTTGCTCCAATGCTTCTAACTAGCTTACAATGCATAATGAGGGTGTCTATATCCCGTTTCCCTCTTGCGCTCTCAAACAGCCTAATCTAGAATTAAATTCTATCTACCTCCATTAACTACTTTAAATGCCTCCTACCTACTGAGGATGAGTGCTAAAATATCAAGGTCTGATTACATAATACAAGTGTGTCTCATCTTAATGGCTCATTTAAGATGGCGCAACAATATAAGGGAATTTCAAAATGTGTGCTGGCACTTGTCCAGCTGTCCTTTGGCTTTCGTGCTGGCTCGCTTGATGTGGAAGATGCTCCTACATCATACTCCCTCACTTGAAAACTTTCATGGGATCCTATCCATGAGATCCTGCATGGTCTGTCCATGCTTCTGTATCTCTGCTTCGCTTTCCCAGCTGGCATCTTCAACTGGATGGTTCTTCCACTTCACCAGATACTCAAAGTATTGCTTTCGCCTGGTCCTCTTACTCACTCTCTTATCTAGTATGCACTCCATTTGTGGCTTATCCGCAACTGGCATCTGATTCGTCCACTGGATCACCGGCTGCTCATTTCCAGTCTTTGTTTCTTTAGCCTTACATGGGTACAAATCAAAGATATTGAATATCAGAGAAATTATGATCCCATCGGGTAATTCAATATCATAAGCATTTTCCCCACATTTCTTCAAGACCCTATATGGTCTGATTTTCTTCGTCTTCAACTTGTTGTATGTTCCCCTCGGGAACCTTTCTTTCCTTAAATGTGATAGAACCAAGTCACCAACCCCAAACTGAAGTTGTCTTCTGTACTGATCTGCCCTGCGTTTATATTCCTGGCTTGAATTCTGCAATTGTTCCTTCACCTGGCTATGAAGTTCCCTCATCGTCTCTACAAATTATTCTGCACTAGCACTCCTAATTGCAGTCTGTTCTGACTCTTTCAGTTTATAAATTCCTCTCGGTTTCATAATCTGAAATGGAATCTTCCCTGTATTCCTGTTAACAGAGTCATTATAAGAAAACTTTGCCCATGGTAATATATTGTCCCACTGGCTGTGGTGTTCTGTCACCAAGCTTCTCAGCAAGTCTCCCAAACTTCTGTTTACCACTTACGTTTGTCCATCTGTCTGAGGATGATAAGCCGAATCAAATGCTAAGTTAGTTCCCAGCTTCTTCCATAAGGTTCTCCAAAATTTCCCTATGAATTTGGTGTCTCGGTCCGAAACTATACTCTTCGGCAACCCATGAAGTTGAATGACCTCTTTGAAAAACAGGTTCGCAATGTGAGTTGCATCACTGATTTTCTGACATGGAATGAAGTGTGCCATCTTAGAAAATATATCCACCACCACAAAGATTGAATCAACACCTCTTTGTGTTCTAGGTAACCCCAATACAAAATCCATGCTAATCGCATCCCACGGTCTCTCTAGCATGGGAAATGGTTGATAAAACCCTGCATTCTTCTTCCTTCCTTTCGAATGCTGGAAAATTCTGCATCTATCCACAAATCTCTTGACATCCTCTCACATTCCCGGCCAAAAATATGACTCATTCAACTTCACGAATGTCTTTTTGTGACCGGAATGTCCTACCAATCCTCCACTATGTTTCTCCTTCATCAAGTTCTCTCTCATGGAGCATTTTGGAATACACAATTGATTACCTTTGAACAACAATCCTTCCTGGATCATGTATTCTATCCACGTGATTCTGTCTCTGATAACTGGATTCTCAGCCGCTTCATATGCTTCCTTAAAATCCTGATCATCTGCGTACATCTCCCTGAGATCATCAAAACCCAACGTTTTGACTCTAAACTCTTGCAACAGCAAACACTTCCTCCTCAAAACATCAACAATTTTGTCAACAGTACCAGAAATATGTTTTATCACAAAAGTGAAATTCTGCATATACTCAACCCATTTGACATGTTTCTGATTCAACTTTTCTTGTTGAGTCACAAACTGCAGTGCATGATTGTCACTGTACAAGACAAACTCTTTGGCTATCAAGTAATGCCTCCATTTCTTTAGTGCTTGTATGATAGCGTAAAATTCCTTATCATAAGTGGAATATTTCAACTTTGCTTCATTCAACTTCTCACTGAAATATGTTATCGTCCTGTCTTCCTAACTCAAGACTGCTCCGATTGCAAATCCGCTTGCATCGCATTTCACCTGAAATGTCTTTTGGAAATCCGGCAACACCAAAACTGGTTGTTCTGTGATCTTCCTCTTCAACAGATTGAAGATATTCTCGGCTTCTTCAGTCCAGTGAAAAGATTTGTGTCTTTTCTTCACTGTTTCCATCATCGCTGCACTAATTCCACTAAAATTCCTGTAGAAACTAGCCAATCCGTGAAAACTTCTCACCTCAAATACATTCTTCGGTGATGGCCAATTCTTGATCACTTCCACTTTATTTGGATCCATCCTCAACTCATTTGTCGAAATAACAAATCCCAAATAAATGAGCTCTGTCTTCATGAATGAGGACTTCTTCATGTTTATCAACAACTTCTCTTGCTGTAATTTCCGCATCACTGTAGCCAAATGCTTCAGATGCTCCGTTGTTGTTTTACTAAAAACCAGTATGTCATCCAAATACAAAATCACAAATTTTTCGATGAACTCCCTCAGGACTTCATTCATCAACCTCATAAAGGTACTTGGTGCATTTGTTAATCCAAACGGCATAAAAATCCATTCATACAACCCCTCGTTGGTTTTGAATGTTGTCTTCCATTCATCACCCTCTCTCATGCGAATCTGGTGATAACCTCTTTTCAAATCAATCTTTGAAAAATACTTTGCTCCACTCAAGCAATCCATCAGATCATCCATCCTCGACAATGGAAATCTGTACCTGATGGTTATCTTATTAATCACCCTCGAGTCAGCACACATCCTCTAGCCTCCGTCTTTCTTTGGACTAAGTACTGTTGGAACAACACATGGACTCAATCTTTCCCTCACTAATCCTTTGTCCAAAAAATCTTGGACTTGCCTCTTAACTTCTTCATTCTCTTGTGGCATCAATCTATATGCGGATTTGTTTGAAAAACTGGCTCCTAGTATGAGATCAATATGATGACTCACATCTGATCGGTGGCAACAAACGAGGTAATTCGTCCACTACAATGTCAGTGAACTCTTCCAGCAGTTCCTAAACTTCTTCTGGTAAATTATCCACTCTTGTGCTAGTCAGAACAATCTTAGGCTTTTTGACCACTATGAACTGTGGATCCTCCTTCTTCTTAACCTCTGTAAGAAGTTCCTTCCCACTCATGAGAAGTACAGTGTTGCTTACTTTCGTTTTTACCTCCTTATCCTTAATTGGAAGCAACATGTGTGTCCTCCCATTCTTCTCCGGGGTGTATGTGTTCATCTCCCATCATGAATCACATTTCTGTCATATTTCCATGATCTACCTAGCAATAGATGACAAACATCCATAGGAATGACATCACATAATATCTTATCATTATACCCTCCTATCTTAAATTCAACTAAACATTGTTTAGTGACATTTACCTGATGTACCTTTTGTAGCCACAAAACTTTATATGGGCTTGGATGATCAGTCATCTCTAGCTCCATCTTATTTACCATCTCAATTGAAACGAGATTGTCCATGCTACCGCTGTCCAAAATGACCTTGCATACCATGTCCTTGGTCTTGCAAGTAGTCCTAAAAAGTCTGGTCCTTTGGGGTGAACTTTCCACCTCTTTCTTTGGTGTCAAAAGGACTTTTCACATCATCAACGATCTTCCGCCTTCAGTGTCTTCTGCCTCAACATCCTGCCTCTGTGCCTCAGCGATGTGAGCTTCTCCAATGTCCTTCTTTTTATCTGGACTCTCATAGGACTTGTGCCCATTTTTCCACATGTGAAGCATGTGATTACTCCACCTCTTCCTCTTCCTCTACCTCTAGTATGAGGGAAAGTGTTGTTGTTAGCATAATATCCTCTCTGCTTAGTATGCTACCCTCGCTGTGAGGTTCCACCTCTCTCAGTTCTTTTGTATTTAGGCTCAGACCCAAACTTGTAGTCCTCCTTAGGATTCTGATACTTATCTCGGGCAACTGACTTGCCTCTGGGCTGACTTCTGCCTCGACCTCTTTGACTCTTCTTTTGGCTCAGCTTCTCTTCCTCTTTTAGAGACATCTGATAAGCATCTTCCACCATTCGGATGGTCAACATACTCATCTCATCTTGAATTTCATATCTTAGGCCATTCATATACCTAGCTACTTTTTCATCATTTCTTTCATGATGACCTGCCCTAATATTCAACCTGTAAAATTCTTCAGTATATTCCTTCACTGACATCAGCTTCTGTCTTAGGTTCTGCATTCTCCTGAATAGATAAATTTGATAATCCCTAGGAATGAATTTTTCCTTCATATTTGCAATCATCCTGTCCCAGCTCTTAATTTTTTGCTTGCCTTGGCAATGCCTATCCACTTGTAGTTCATCCCACCACAATGTTGCATGTCCTTTTAATCTCATGATGGAATGCTTTACCTTATTTTCCTCTTCGACATATTCATAGTCAAAATATGTGTCTAGAGCTCTAATCCAGTCTAGAAGCTCGTCTACATCCAGATTTCCCTCATAAACTGGAATGTCCATCTTCACCTTTGCACCCATCCTTGCAACAACTTTAAGCAAGCGTTCATTGGCTGCATCCTCTATTTTAATTCTTCGTCTCCATGCCCAACATCATATTCACCTTTGGACTCACAGTTATCTCCTACATCAGCTGTGCATTTTTGTCTTATCTCCATGTCCACAAGTCTGCACGTATGTTATGCAGATCTCTTTCTACTTTTGGATTCTGCACCTGTCTACCCCTTCCTCTGGACGTCTCCCTTTCCTCCTCTGGATCAGGTGATTGTCTATCTCTTCTCCTTGGCGGCATGGTGAATCTTATTTCTTCTTTCTACAGAAAGCAAAGAAGATTTTCTAAGCTCTGATACCAAACTAACGTAGACCGCACCCTCTGCATCAACAAAGACCTCTGCACTGACCTCCCAATATTAAGGATCATTCTAATTCTAACTTCTGAGTTGGAGTGGCTCCTTCGATTCTCCACTAGAATATCCTTTATATAATTGGCCCACAGGTCTTTTTTTCTCCTCACGACTTCTAGGCCTGGTCACTATTCTCTTCCAGCAGAAGAATAGAAAATCGGGGTTTGGGTTTCTCAAACTCCCGATGTCATGACCCTTTGGTTCTCGATTTCTTGATCTCTGCTTTACTGATATACTATAATCTCTGATCAGCCTCTGGGCTAGGCTCGTGGTCCACACGACCTCTTTTCACATGACCTTCGTCTTACCACCTTTCAGGATTTCAGGGTTTCTGATGTCGAGGTGTGTGTGACTCCTTATTCCCCAGATCCCGATGCGACGTCACTAGGAATCCCTTCCACCATAAACACAATCAATGGTCATGATTGTTTACTAGGATCAACGGTTCCATCTCTTCCTCGGGGTTTCATGACTTCAATTTCCAAAGTGCTTTTACCTCCGTTTTTCCCGATCTCTCGAGAGTCGATTCCCCGATATGACTCCTCTCTGGGACTTTCTCCGAAAGTGAAGATCGATGCCACGCGTCCTCAAGGATGGATGGTCCTCACAGCTTCGGAGTTTTCACCGTGGAAATTACCGATGCCTCGCTATGGAGAGATGACGTCAATAGGGTCCCACACGGAGCTCTCCTCTTTTCAGAAAATCGGACTTCGCGATTCCAAGTTGCAAGTCCTCCTTGTCTCCCTGACTCGCAAAATGTCGATCCCCTACTTCCCTCAGATTTTTGACATGCGTCCCAAGTGGACGGACGATTCAGATCAACCCTCGGGTTTTGCCAATTATATAACCCATTCCACTTACCTATGTGAGTCCCGATGACCAAAATGTCGATGGGGCTTCCGATCTTCTCCACGTGTCCTGACTGATGGATGGTGCCGATCCTTTACGGGGTTTCCAACATGGATTTTCCCCGATCACTTGCTCACAGGACTTCCAATTTCGCGAATGCTGAAATCCCGATGGCCACACCTCGGGTCAGAACTTTTCTCCTCCCATTCATGAAGCTTAAACCTCGTGCAACTCCTGGTCAATCCAACGGCTGACGGGTGTCTGTGTGACGATTTGGTAGTCCACAATCTCCTGATCTTGAACTTCGGATGTAGTTGTAACCTTCTTGCTTCTCTGGTAGATCTGACGGCTGGCGGGATTTTGCTAATCCTCCCCACAGATTCCTGACCATTGGTTTCTTTCCTTTGATGATTTCTACGAAGGAAACTAAGGACTCTTCCCTGTACTTATCCGCTTGCGCTACAAACTTTTGATGCCCCTCAATGTTTTCAAAGGCTTTACTCCTCATGAGCTTCTCACAACTTCGAGCCTCAAAGAGGATCTTTGCACGCACTCCTTGCAACAACCTCCAAACACCTAAAGTGTTAAATGCTCTTCGACCTTGTTCACACTCTGCAGCAACGGACTCTCAATGGCTTCACTCAGTTCGTTCCTCTGAGACTCCTCTCAGCCTGCACACTCCTTGCACGCTCATGCGCCTATCTGCACTTCTGAATGAGAACAAGAGCTAAACTACCTAATCCTTTTGTCAACTCACTCCTTGCAGACACTTCGACTGCACTCCTTGTAGGAACTTTTCTAAGATAGAGAAACAATTGAAACTCATTCCTCCTTTCGTTCATACTTCAACCTCAAACATGAAAGCATATACACAACACATAAAGCAAATGTATAATGGGAAGCATACATTCATGAGCATATCATTCAACATCAATACACAGAGAACAACCACAAAACCATGAATTTGAATCAACCTTTTCTATTAATCCAAATATATGTACATGGGTGTTCTTACACATCTCTCTTCTCACTCTTGCTCCAATGCTTCTAACTAGATTACAATGCACAGTGAGGGTGTCTATATCCCGTTTCCCGCTTGCGCTCTCAAACAACCTAATCTAGAATTAAATTCTATCTACCTACATTAACTACTTTAAATGCCTCCTACCTACTAAGGATGAGAGCTAAAATCTCAAGGTCCGATTACATAATACAAGTGCGTCTCATCTTAATGGATCATTTAATATGGCGCAACAATCTAAGGGAATTTCAAAATGTGTGTTGGCACTTGTCCAGCTATCCTTTGGCTTCCGCACTGGCTCGCTTGATGTGAGAGATGCTCCTTCATCACGTATTCCGTGATTTTTCTTTTTTCTTCCGCAATTTTTCTTTTTTCATGGATAATTCCTTTGAAATTTCACTCGCTTCATAGTCCATGATTTCTGAAAATAAAAATAAAAAACTATTACCACAACTTGAAATTATTGAAGACAACATAAATTTATAAATATTATCATTTCTTGCAACATTATACTTGTAACAAAATGAACAAGAATCATGAAAATCATTTGAACAAAGATATTTCTAGAACATAAATTGCATCATTTTGATTGTTCCATTGAGGAAAACTAGCACCCACTAGCTTTCCTTCTAGCAGAAGTGCATTGCCAACAACAACATTATATAGTGAAAGAAAACTAACTACTACTCAGTTTCCATCTAAGGAAGGAATGAGTGTAAATCTTATCACAATGTCATATTTAAATACAATTATTCTTTCATAGTCATAGATCTTCTTCGCTCTCTCTAGACAAAACGTCGTCTCAAACAACACCATTCCACGGTGGTGAAAAGGTAGCACGTGCTAACATTCACTTTTGCACAAGCACAAACACATTTTGAACAACATCATTCCACTAGTGGAAAGCTAGAGCATACTAGCTTTCCCTTTTGCACAAGCACAAGTGCATATCAAACAATATCATTCCATCTAGGTTGAAAGCTAGCACGTGCTAGATTTCCCTCTTGCACAAGAACAAGTGCATCTCAAACAACATCATTCCACCATGGGGGAAAGTGCACATGTAGGGGAAAGCTAGCACGTGCTATATTTCCCTCTTGCACAAGCACAAACGCATCTCAAACATCATTCTAGACTAGGGTAAATTTAACATGTTTTAACTTTCCCTCTCACACAAGTACAAACACATCTCAAACAACATAATTCCACTGTAAGGAAAAGCTAGTGTCTGCTAACGTTCCCTCTTGGACAAGCACATATGCATCTCGAACATCATTTCACCATGGGGTTTCGAAAGCTAGAACGTGCTAGTTTTCCCTTGTGCACAACCACGAGAGCATATAAAACAACATCATCCCACCATGGAATAACAAGAACAAGTGCTAGCTTTCCCTCTTGCACAAGAATAAGTGCATATCAAACAAAATCATTCCACCTTGGAGTAAAGCTAGTGCATGCTAGTTTTCCCTCTAGCACAAGCACATATCAAAGAACATCATTCCACCTTCGAGGAAAGCTAGTGTGTGCTAGTTTCCCTATTATACAAGCACAAGTGCATCTTGAACAACATCATTCCACCGTATGTAAAAACTAGCATGTGCTAACTTTCCCTCATGGACAAGCACAAACACATCTCGAACATCTTTCCATCGAGGGGGAAGGCTAGCACGTGCCAAATTTTTGTTTTTCACAAACACAAGCATATCTAAAACAACATTATTTCAGTGTGGGGGAAAGCTAACACATGCTATATTTTTCATCTTGCACAAGCACATCTCAAACAACATCATTCCATCGTGGGGGAAAAATAGCATGTAATAACTTTCCCTTTTGCATAAGCACAAGTGCATATCAAACAATATCATTCCACCGGGGTGGAAAGCTAGCACATGCTAGATTTCCCTCTTGCACAAGCATAAGTGCATCTCAAACAACATCATTCTAGCATGGGGGAAAGATAGCGTGTAGGGAAAATCTAGCATGTGCTATATTTCCCTCTTGCACAAGCACAATTTCATCTCAAACATCATTCTAGCATAGGGGAAAGTTAATGCATGCTAACTTTTCCTCTTGCACAAGTACAAACACATCTCAAACAACATAATTCCACTGTAAAAAAAAGCTAGTGTGTGCTAACTTTCCCTCTTGGACAAGTACAGATGCATTTCAAACATCATTTCACCATGGGGGAAAGCTAGCCCGTGCTAGTTTTCCCTTATGTACAACCAGAAGAGCATCTAGAACAACATCATTCCACAATGGAAGAAATATAATGCGTGCTAGCTTCCTGTCTTACACAAGCACATCTCGGACAACATCATTCTACCATGGGAGAAATCTAGCACGTGCTATCTTTCCCTCTTGCACAAGAACACGTGTATATCAAACAAAATCATTCCACCTTGGAGTAAATCTAGTGCATGCTAGTATTCCCTCTGGCACAAGCACATATCAAAGAACATCATTCCACCTACAAGGAAATCTAGTGTGTGCTAGCTTCCCTATTACACAAGCAGAAGTGCATCTCAAACAACATCATTCCATTGTAAGTAAAAACTAGCATGTGCTAAATTTTCCTCATGAACAAGCACAAACACATCACGAACATCATTCCATCATGGGAGAAATCTATCACGTGTTAACTTTATGTTTTTCACAACAACTAGCACATCTAAAACAACGCTATTTTAGCATGGGGGAAAGCTAACACGTGATAGCTTTCAATCTTTCACAAACACATCCTGGACAACATCATTGCACCATGGGGGAAAACTAACACATACTAGCTTTCCCTTTTGCACAAGCATAGGTGGATATCAAACAATATCATTCCACCGTGTGGGAAAGCTAGCGTGCGCTAGCGTTCCCTATTGCACAAGCACAAATGCATCTCAAACAACATCATTCCACCATGGGGGAAAGCTACCGTGTAGGGGAAAGCTAGCACGTGTTATCTTTCCATATTGCACAAGAACAATTGCATCTCAAACATCATTCTAGCATCAGAAAATGTTAGTGTGTGCTAACTTTCCCTCTTGCACAAGCACAAATGCATCTCAAACAACATCATTCCAACATGGAGGAAAGTCTGTGCATGTTAGCCTTCCCTCTTGCACAAGCATAAATGAATCTCAAACAACATCATTCAACCCTAAGGGAAAGCTAGTGCATGCTATCTTTCCCTCTCGCGGAAGTACAAGTGCATCTTGAACAAAATCATTCTACCGTAAAGAAAAGATAGCGTGTGCTAACTTTTGATCTTTCACAGGCACAAAATCACCTCGAACATCATTCCACCATGGTAGACGTGCTATATTTCCCTCTTGCACAACTACAAGCGCATCTAGAACAACCTCATTCCACTGAGGGGGAAAGATAACGCATGTTAACTTTTTGTCTTACAAAAGTACAAACACATATCGGATAACATCATTCAACTATAGGGGAAAGCTAGTTTTCCCTCTTGCACAAGCAACAATGCATATCAAACAACATTCCACCGTCGGGGAAAGGTAGCGCGTGCTAGCTTTCCCTCTTGCACAAACACAGGTGCATCTCGAGCAACATTATTCCACCATCAGGGAAAGCTAGTGTGTGTTAGCTTTCCCTCTTGCATAAGAACAAATGCATCTCCAACAACATCATTCCACCATAGAGTAAAGCTAGCATCATTCAACCATGGGGTGCAGCTATTGTTTGCTAACTTTTCCTATTGCGCAATCACAAGTGCATCTCAGAAAACATCATTCCATGATGGGGGAAAGCTAGCGCGTCCTAGTTTTCCCTCTTGCACAAGCACAAGCGTGTCTCGAACAACATCATTTTAGCATGGAGGAAAGCTTACACATGCTAGTCTTCCCTCTTGCACAAGCATAAGCTCATCTTGAACATCATTCCACCGTGAAGGAAATCTAGCATGTGGTAGCTTTCCCTCTTTGAACAAGCACATGTGCATATTGACACAACATCATTTCACTGTGGGGGAAAGCTAGATTATGTTGGATTTCCCTCTTGCTAAATCATAAGTACATCTTGATCAACATCAATGCACCATGGGGGAAAGCTAGCGCATGCTAGCTTTCCCTCTTGCACAGGCACTAGCACATCTCAAAAATCATCCCACCATGAGGGTAAGCTAGCGCATGCTAATTTTCCCTCTTGCATACAAGCTCATCTCAAACAACATCATTCAATGTGGGGGAAATCTAGCATGTGCTATATTTCCCCCTAGCACAATCACATCTCAAATAACATCATTCCAAAATGGGGGAAAGCTAGTGTGTGCTAGCTTTCAATCTTACAGAAGCACAAGTGCATCTCGAACAACATCATTCCACCATGGGGGAAAGCTAGTGCATGATAGCTTTCCCTCTTTCACAAGCGCAAGTGCATCTCAAACAACATCATTTTATCATGGAGGAAATCTTGCACATGCTAGTCTTCCCTCTTGCAAAAGCATAAGCTCATCTTGAACAACATCATTCCACCATCAAGGAAATCTAGCGTGTGCTAGCTTTCCCTCATGAACAAGCACAAGTGCATCTTGAAACAACATCATTCCACCATGGGAGAAAGCTATTTTATGGTGGATTTCCCTCTTGCAGAAGCACAATCACATCTCGAACAACATGATTCCACCATGGGGGAAAGCTAGCGCATGTTATATTTCCCTCTTGCACAAGCACTAGTGTATCTCGAAAATCATCTCACCATGAGGGTAAGCTAGCGCATGCTAGTTTTCACTCTTGCAAAAGCACAAGCTCATATCAAACAACATCATTCAATGTGGGGGAAATCTAGCATGTGCTAGGTTTCCCCCTAGCACAATCACATCTCGAATAACATCATTACAACATGGAGGAAAGCTAGTGCATGCCAGCTTTCAATCTTACAGAAGCACAAGCACATCTCGAACAACATCATTCCACCATGGGGGAAAGCTAGCATGTGATATCTTTTCTTTTGCACAAGCGCATCTCGAACAACATAATTTTATCATGAAGGAAAGATTGCACATGCTAGTCTTCCCTCTTGCACAAGCATAATCTCATCTTGAATAACATCATTCCACCATCAAGGAAATCTAGTGTGTGCTAGCTTTCCCTCATGAACAAGCACAAGCGCATCTTGAACAACATCATTCCACCATGGGAGAAAGCTAGTTTATGTTGGATATCCCTCTTGCAGAAGTAGAATCACATCTCACACAACATGATTCCACCCTGGGGGAAAGCTAGTGCATGTTGGCTTTCCCTCTTGCACAGGAACTAGCACATCTTTAAAATCATCCCACCATCGGGGTAAGATAGCGGATGCTAGTTTTCCCTCTTCAACAAGAACAAGCTCATCTCAAACAACACCATTCAATGTGAGGGAAAGATAGCATGTGCTAGCTTTCCCCCAGCACAATCACATCTCGAATAACATCATTCCAACATGGGAAAAGCTAGCACGTGCTATCTTTCCATCTTGCATAAGCACAAGTGCATCTTGAACAACATCATTCCACCATGGGGATAAGCTAGCGCATGCTATCTTTCCTTCTTGCACAAGCACAAGCGCATCTCAAGCAACATCATTTTAGAATGGAGGAAATCTTGCACATGATAGTCTTCCCTCTTGCACAACCATAAGCTCATCTTGAATAACATCATTCAATGTGTGGGAAAGCTAGCATGCTAGCTTCCCCCCTAGCACAATCACATGTCAAATAACATCATTCCAACATGGGGGAAAGCTAGCACGTGCTATCTTTCAATCTTGCAGAAGCACAAGTGCATCTCGAAAATGGTAGCTTTTCCTCTTGCACAAGCATGAGTGCATCTCGAAAATCATCCCACTATGGGGGTAAGCTAGCGCGTGCTAGTTTTCCCTTTTGCAGAAGCACAAGCTCATCTCAAACAACATCATTCAATGTGGGGGAAAGTTAGCATGTGTTAGATTTCCCCCTAGTGCAATCACATCTCGAATAACATCATTCCAACATTGGGGAAAGCTAACGCGTGGTAGCTTTCCATCTTGCAGAAGCACAAGTGCATCAAGACAAACATCATTCGACCATGGGGTAAATCTAGCACATGCTACCTTTCCCTCTTGCACAAGCACAAGCGCATATCGAACAACATCAATTTAGCATGAAGGAAAGCTTGTACATGCTAGTCTTGCCTCTTGCACAAGCATAATTTCATCTTGAAGAACATCATTCCACCGTCAAGGAAATCTAGCGTGTGCTAGCTTTCTCTCATGAACAAGCACAAGTGCATCTTGAAACAACATCATTATACCGTGGGAGAAAGCTAGTTTATGTTGGATTTCCCTTTTGCATAAGCACAAGCACATCTCGAACAACATGATTCCACCATGGGGGAAAGCTAGTCCATGCTGGCTTTCCCTCTTGCACAAGCACTAGTGCATCTCACAAATCATCCCACCATGGGGGTAAGCTAGCGCGTAATAGTTTTCCCTCTTCAACAAGAACAAGATCATCTCAAACAACATCATTCAATGTGGGGGAAAGGTAGCATGTGATAGCTTTCCCCAGCACAATCACATCTCAAATAACATCATTCCAACATGGGGAAAGCTAGCGCGTGCTAGATTTCCATCTTGCATAAGCACAAGTGCATCTCGAACAACATCATTCCACCATGGGGATAAGCTAGCGCGTGCTATCTTTCCCTCTTGCACAAGAAGAAGTGCATCTCGAACAACATCATTTTAGCATGGAGGAAAGCTTGACATGCTAGTCTTCCCTCTTGCACAAGTATAAGCTCATGTTGAACAACATCATTTCACCGTCAAGGAAATCTAGCGTGTGCTAGCTTTCCCTCTTGAACAGACACAAGTGCATCTTGAAACAACATCATTCCACCCTGGGGGGAAGCTAGTTTATGTTGGATTTCCCTCTTGCAAAAGCAGAAACACATCTCGGACATCATCATTCCACTGTGGGGGAAAGCTAGGAGGTGTTATCTTACCCTCTTGCACACGCACTAGCACATCTCGAAAATCATCCGACAATGTGGGTAAGCTAGCGCATGCTAGTTTTCCCTCTTGCACAAGCACAAACTCATCTCAAACAACATCATTAAATGTGCTAGATTTCCCCCTAGCACAATTACATCTCAAATAACATCATTCCAACATGGGGGAAAACTAGCGTGTGCTAGCTTTCCATCTTGCAGAAGCACAAGTGCATCTCGAACAACATCATTCCACCATGGGGGAAAGCTAGCGCATGATAGCATTCTCTCTTGCACAAGCACAAGCACATGTCGAACAATTATTCTAGCATGGAGGAAAGCTTGCACATGCTAGTCTTCCCTCTTGCACAAGCATAAGCTCATCTTGAACAACATCATTCCACCATCAAGGAAATCTAGCGTGTGCTAGCTTTCCTCTTGAACAAGAACAAGTGCATCTTGAAACAACATCATTCCACCGTGGGGGAAAGCTAGTTTACCTTTGGATTTCCCTCTTGCAAAAGAACAAGTACATATCGAACTTCATCATTCCACTTTCCCTCTTGCACAAGCACTAGCGTATCTCGAAAATCATCTGACCATGAGGGTAAGCTAGAGCATGATAGTTTTCACTCTTGCACAAGAACAAGCTCATCTCAAACAACATCATTCAATGTGGGGGAAATCTTGCATGGGCTAACTTTTCCCCTAGCACAAGCACAATCTCATCTCAAACATTATCATTCAATACACTAGCTTTCCCCCTATCACAATTACATCTCAAATAACATCATTCCAACATGGCAGACAACTAGTGCATGCTAGCTTTCCATCTTGCAGAAGCACAAGTGCATCTCGAACAACATCATTCCACCATGGGGGAAAGCTAGTGTGTGCTAGCTTTCTCTCTTTCACAAGCACAAGCGCATGTCGAACAATTCTTTTAGCATGGAGGAAAGCTTGCACATGATAGCTTTCCCTCTTGCACAAGCATAAGCTCATCTTGAATAACATCATTCCACCGTCAAGGAAATCTAGCGTGTGCTAGCTTTCCTCTTGAACAAGCACAAGTGCATCTTGAAACAACATCATTCCACCATGGGGGAAAGCTAGTTTAGCTTTGGATTTCCCTCTTGCAAAAGCACAAGCACATCTCGAACAACATCATTCCATCGTGGGGAAAAGCTAGCGCATGCTAGCTTTCCCTCTTGCACAAGCACTAGCATATCTCGAAAATCATCCAACCATGAGGGTAATCTAGGGCATGCTAGTTTTCACTCTTGCGCAAGCACAAGCTCATCTCAAATAACATCATTCAATGTGGGGGAAATCTGGCATGTGCTAGCTTTCCCCCTAGCACAAGCACATGCTCATCTCAAACATCATCAATCAATGTGCTAGCTTTCCCCCTATCAAAACTACATCTCGAATAACATCATTCGAACATGGGGGATAGCTAGCGTGTGCTAGATTTCCATCTTGTAGAAGCACAAGTACATCTTGAACAACATCATTCCACCATGGGGGAAAGCTAGCGCGTGCTATCTTTCTCTCTTGCACAAGCACAAGCGCATGTTGAACAATTCTTTTAGCATAGAGGCAAGCTTGCACATGCTAGTCTTCCCTCTTGAGCAAGCATAAGCTCATCTTGAACAACATCATTACACCGTCAAGGAAACCTAGTGTGTGCTAGCTTTCCTCTTGAACAAGCACAAGTGCATCTTGAAACAACATCATTCCACCATGGGGGAAAGCT
This sequence comes from Picea sitchensis, assembly GCA_010110895.2. NCBI lineage: Eukaryota > Viridiplantae > Streptophyta > Pinopsida > Pinales > Pinaceae > Picea > Picea sitchensis. The sequence continues at coordinate 38,700 of SNQJ01S0037969.1, forward strand.
AGTTTAGCTTTAAATTTTCCTCTTGCAAAAGCACAAGCACATCTCGAACAACATCATTCCACCGTGGGGGAAAGATAGCGCATGCTAGCTTTCCCTCTTACAAAAGCACTAGCGTATCTCAAAATTCATCCAACCATGAGGGTAAGCTAGCATATGATAGTTTTCACTCTTGCACAAGCACAAGCTCATCTCAAACAACATCATTCAATGTGGGGGAAATCTAGCATGTGCTAGCTTTCCCCCTAGCACAAGCACAAGCTCATCTCAAACATCATCATTCAATGTGCTAGCTTTCCCCCATATCACAATTACATCCCGAATAACATAATTCCAACATGGGGGACAACTAGCGCATGCTAGTTTTCCATCTTGCAGAAGAACATGTGCATCTCGAACAACATCATTCCACCATGGGGGAAAGCTATCGTGTGCTAGCTTTGTCTCTTGGACAAGCACAAGCGCATGTCGAACAATTCTTTTAGCATGGCGGAAAGATTGCTCATGCTAGTCTTCCCTCTTGCAGAAGCATAAGCTCATCTTGAACAACAACATTCCACTGTCAAGGAAATCTAGCGTGTGCTAGCTTTCCTCTTGAACAAGCACAAGTGCATCTTGAAACAACATCATTCCACCGTGGGAGAAAGCTAGTTTAGCTTTGGATTTCCCTCTTGAAAAAGCACAAGCATATCTCGAAAAACATCATTCCACCGTGGCAGAAAGCTAGCGCATGCTAGCTTTCCCTCTTGCACAAGCACTAGCATATCTCAAAAATCATCCCACCATGAGGGTAAGCTACCGCATGATAGTTTTCACTCTTGTACAAGCACAACATCATCTGAAACAACATCATTCAATGTGGGGGAAATCTAGCATGTGCTAGATTTCCCCCTAGCACAATCACATCTTGAATAGCATCATTCCAACATCGGGGAAAGCTAGTGCATGCTAGCTTTCAATATTATAGAAGCACAAGTGCATCTCGAACAACATCATTCCACCATAGGGGAAAGCCTGGGCGTGATAGATTTTCCTCTTGCACAAGTGCAAGCACAGCTCGAACAACATCATTTTATCATGGAGGAAAGCTTGAACATTCTAGTCTTCCCTCTTGCACAAGCATAAGCTAATGTTGAACAACATCATTCCACCATCAAGGAAATCTAGCGTGTGCTAGCTTTCCCTCTTGAACAAGCACAAGTGCATCTTGAAACAACATAATTCCACCGTGGGAGAAAGCTAGTTTATGTTGGATTTCTCTCTTGCAGAAGCACAAGCACATCTCGAACAACATCATTTAATGTGCAGGAAAGCTAGCATGTGCTAGATTTCCCCCTAGCACAATCACATCTCTAATAACATCATTCCAACATGGGGGAAAGCTAGCGCGTGCTTACTTTCAATTTTGCAGAAGCACAAGTGCATCTCAAAAATGCTAGCTTTTCCTCTTGCACAAGCACTAGCACATATCAAAAATCATCCCACCATGGGGGTAAGCTAGTGCGTGCTAGTTTTCCCTTTTGCAGAAGCACAAGCTCATCTCAAACAACATCATTCAATGTGGGGGAAATCTAGCATGTGATAGATTTTCCCCTAGCGCAATCACATCTCGAATAACATCATTCCAACATGGGGGAAAGCTTGCACATGCTAGTTTTCCCTCTTGCACAAGAACAAGCTCATCTAAAAGAACATCATTCAATGTGGGGGAAAGCTAGCATGTGCTAGCTTTCCCCCTAGCGCAATCACATCTCAAATAACAACATTCCACCATGGGGGAAAGCTAGCCCGTGCTAGCTTTCCCTCTTGCACAAGTAGAAGCACATCTCGAAGAACATCATTTTAGCATGGAAGAGAGCTTGCACATGTTAGTCTTCCCTCTTGCACAAACATAAGCTCATTTTGAACAACATCATTGATTCATCAAGGAAATCTAGCGTGTGCTAGCTTTCCCCCAACACAATCACATATCGAATAACATCACTCCAACACGGGGAAAGCTAGCGCGTGCTATCTTACCATCTTGCACAAGCACAAGTCCATCTCGAACAACATCATTCCACCATGGGGATAAGCTAGCACGTGCTATCTTTCCCTCTTTCACAATCACAAACACATCTCAAAAAACACCATTTTAGTATGGAGGAAAGCTTGCACATGCTAGTCTTCCCTCTTGCACAAGCATAAGCTCATGTTGAACAACATCATTCCACCGTCAAGGAAATCTAGCATGTGCTAGCTTTCCCTCTTGGACAGGCACAAGTGCATCTTGAAACAACATCATTCTACCATGGGGGAAAGCTAGTTTATATTGGATTTCCCTCTTGCAAAAGTAGAAACAGATCTCGGACAACCTCATTCCACCATGGGGGAAAGCTGGTGGATGCTAGCTTTCCCTCTTGCACAAGCACTACCGCATCTCGAAAATCATCCGACCATGTGGGTAAGCTAGTGTGTGCTAGTTTTCCCTCTTGCACAAGCACAAGCTCATCTCAAACAACATCATTCAATGTGCAGGAAAGATAGCATGTGCTAGCTTTCACCCTAGCACAATCACATCTCAAATAACATCATTCCAAAATGGGGGAAACCTAGTGCGTGCTAGCTTTCAATCTTGCAGAAGCACAAGTGCATCTCGAAAATGCTAGCTTCTCCTCTTGCACAAACACTAGCGCATCTCGAAAATCATCCCACCATGGGGGAAAACTAGCACATGCTAGTTTTCCCTCTTGCACAAGCACAAGCTCATCTCAAACAACATAATTCAATATGGGGGAAATCTAGCATGTGCTAGATTTCCCCCTAGCGCAATCATGTCTCAAATAACATCATTCCAACATGGGGGAAAGCTAGCCCATGTTAGCTTTCCATCTTGCAGAAGCAGGAGTGCATCTCGAACAACATCATTCCACCATGGGGGAAAGCTAGTGCATGCTAGCTTTACCTCTTGCACAAGCACAAGCGCATCTCGAACAACATCAATTTATCATGGAGGAAATCTTGCACATGCTATTTTTGCCTCTTGCACAAGAATAAGCTCATCTTGAACAACATCATTCCACCGTCAAGGAAATCTAGCATGTGCTAACTTTCCCTCTTAAACAAGCACAAGTGCATCTTGAAACAACATCATTCCACTGAGGGAGAAAGCTAGTTGATGTTGCATTTCCCTCTTGCAGAAGCACAAGCACATCTCAAACAACATGATTCCACTGTGGGGGAAAGGTAGCGTGTGCTAGCTTTCCCTCTTGCACAAGCACTTGCGCATCTCGAAAATCATCCCACCATGGAGGTAAGCTTGCACGTGCTAGTTTTCTCTCTTGCACAAGAACAATCTCATCTCAAACAACATCATTCAATGTGGGGGAAAGCTAGCATGTGATAGCTTTCCCCCTAGCACAATCACATCTCGAATAACAACATTCCACCATGGGGGAAAGCTAGCGCATGCTATCTTTCCATCTTTCACAAGCAGAAGCGCATCTTGAACAACATCATTCCAACATGGGGGAAAGCTAGCGCATGCTAGCTTTCCCTCTTGCACAAGCAAAAGCGCATCTTGAACAACATCGTTTTAGCATGGAGGAAAGCTTTCACATGTTAGTCTTCCTTCTTGCACAAGCATAAACTCATCTTCAACAACATCATTCCTTCGTCAAGGAAATCTAGTGTGTGCTAGCTTTCCCTCTTGAACAAGCACAAGTGCATCTTGAAACAACATCATTCCACCGTGGGGGAAAGCTAGTTGCACTTTGGATTTCCCTCTTGCAAAAGCACAAGCACATCTCGAACAACACCATTCCATTGTGGGGGAAAGCATGCTAGCTTTCTCTATTGCACAAGCACTAGCGGATCTCAAAAATCATCCGACCATGAGGGTAAGATAGCGCATGTTAGTTTTCACTCTTGCACAAGCACAAGCTCATCTCAAACAAAATCATTCAATGTGAAGGAAATCTAGCATGTGCTAGCTTTCCCCCTAGCACAATCACATCTCGAATAACATCATTCCAACATGGGGGAAAGCTAGTGCGTGCTAGTTTTCAATATTACAGAAGTACAAGTGCATCTCAAACAACATCATTCCACCATGGGGGAAAGCTAGCGCATGATAGCTTTCCCTCTTGCACAAGCACAAGTGCATCTCGAACAACATCAGTTTGTCATGGAGGAAATCTTTCACATGCTAGTCTTCCCTCTTGAACAAGCATAAGCTCATCTTGAACAACATCATTCCACCATCAAGGAAATCTAGCGTGTGCTAGCTTTCCCTCTTGAGCAAGCACAAGTGCATCTTGAAACAACATCATTCCACTGTGGGAGAAAGCTAGTTTATGTTGGATTTCCCTCTTGCAGAAGAACAAGTCTCGAACAACATGATTCCACCATGGGGGAAAGCTAGTGCAGGCTGGATTTTTCTCTTGCACAAGCACTAACACATCTCACAAATCATCCCACCATGGGGGTAAGCTAGCACTTGCTAGTTTTCCCTCTTCAACAAGCACAAGCTCATCTCAAACAACATCATTCAATGTGGGGAAAAGCTAGCATGTGCTAGCTTTCCCCCAGCGCAATCACATCTCGAATAACATCATTCCAACATGGGGAAAGATAGCGTGTGCTAGATTTCCATCTTGCATAAGCACAAGTGCATCTCGAACAACATCATTCCACCATGGGAATAAGATAGCCCGTGCTATCTTTCCCTCTTGCACAAGCAGAAGCGCATCTTGAACAACATCGTTTTAGCATGGAGGAAATCTTGCACATGCCAGTCTTCCATCTTGCATAATCATAAGCTCATGTTGAACAACATCATTCCACCGTCAAAGAAATCTAGCGTGTGCTAGCTTTCCCTCTTGAACAGGCAGAAGTTCATTTTGAAACAACACTGTGGGGGAAAGATAGTTTATGTTGGATTTCCCTCTTACAAAAGAAGAAACACATCTCAGAAAACATCATTCCACCATGGGGGAAAGCTGACGGATGCTAGCTTACCCTCTTGCACAAGCACTAGCACATCTCGATAATCATCCGACCATGTGGGTAAGCTAGTGCGTGCTAGTTTTCCCTCTTGCACAAACACAAGCTCATCTCAAACAACATCATTTAATGTGCTAGCTTTCCCCCTAGCACAATTGCATCTCTAATAACATCATTCCAACATGGAGGACAACTAGTGTGTGCTAGCTTTCCATCTTGTAGAAGCACAAGTGCATCTCAAACAACATCGTTCCACCATGGAAAAAAGTTAGCGCGTGCTAGCTTTCTCTCTTGCAACAAGAACAAGTGCATGTCGAACAATTCTTTTAGCATGGAGGAAAGCTTGAACATTCTAGTCTTCCCTCTTACACAAGCATAAGCTCATCTTGAACAACATCATTCCACCGTCAAGGAAATCTTGCGTGTGCTATCTTTCCCTCTTGAAACAACATCATTCCACCATGGGGGAAAGCTAGCTTAGCTTTGGATTTCTCTCTTGCAAAAGCACAAGCACATCTCTAACAACATCACTCCACTGTGGGGGAAAGCTAGTATGTTGCACAAGCACTAGTGTATCTCGAAAATCATCCGACCATGAGTGTAAGCTAGCACATGCTAGTTTTCACTCTTGGACAAGCACAAGCTCATCTCGAAAAACATCATTCAATGTGGGGGAAATCTAACATGTGCTAGCTCTCCCCCTAGCACAATCACATCTCGAATAACATCATTCCAACATGGGTGAAAGCTAGCATGTGCTAGCTTTCAATATTGCACAAGCACAAGTGCATCTTGAACAACAGCATTCCACCATGGGGGAAAGCTAGCACATGATAGCTTTCCCTCTTGCATAAGTGCAAGCACATATCGAACAACATCATTTTATCATGGAGGAAAGCTTGCACATGCTAGTCTTCCCTCTTGCCCAAGCATAAGCTCATCTTGAACAACATCATTCCACTGTCAAGGAAATCTAGTGTGTGCTAGCTTTCCCTCTTGAACAAGCACAAGTGCATCTTGAAACAACATCATTCCACCATGGGAGAAAGCTAGTTTGTATTGGATTTCCCTCTTGCAAAAGCATAAGCACATCTCGAACAACATGATTCCACTGTGGGTGAAATCTAGCGCATGTTGGCTTTCCCTCTTGCACAAGCACTAGCGCATCTCGAAAATCATCCCACCATGGGGGTAAGCTAGAACATGCTAGTTTTCCCTCTTCAACAAGCACAATCACATCTCAAACAACATCATTCAATTTGGGGGAAAGCTAGCATTTGCTAGATTTCCCCCACCACAATCACATCTTGAATAACATCATTCCAACATAGGGAAAGCTAGCACATGCTAGCTTTCCATCTTGCACAAACACAGGTCCATCTCGAACAACATTATTCCACCATGAGGGAAAGCTAGCACGTGCTAGCTTTCCATCTTGCACAAACACAGGTGCATCTCGAACAACATTATTCCACCATGTGGATAATCTAGCGCGTGTTATCTTTCCCTCTTGCACAAGCACAAGCGCATCTCGAACAACATCATTTTAGCATGGAAGAAAGCTTGCACATGCTAGTCCTCCCTCTTGCACAAGCATAAACTCATCTTGAACAACATCATTCCACCGTCAAGGAAATATAGTGTGTGCTAGTTTTCCCTCTTGAACAGGCACAAGTGCATCTTGGAACAACATCATTCCACCATGGGGGAAAGCTAGTTTATGTTGTATTTCCCTCTTGCAAAAGCACAAACACATCTCGGACAACATCATGCCACCATGGGGGAAAGCTAGTGGATGCTAGCTTTCCCTCTTGCACAAGCACTAGCACATCTCAAAAATCATCCGACCATGTGGGTAAGCTAGCGCGTGCTAGTTTTTCCTCTTGCACAAGCACAAGCTCATATCAAACAACATCATTCAATGTGTGGGAAATATAGCATGTGCTAGCTTTCCCCCTAGCATAATCACATCTCAAATAACGTCATTCCAACATGGGGGAAACCTACCGTGTGCTAGCTTTCAATCTTACAGAAGCACAAGTGCATCTCGAAAATGCTATCTTTTCCTCTTGCACAAGCACTAGCGCATCTCGAAAATATTCCAACCATGGGGGTAAGCTAGTGCGTGCTAGTTTTCCCTTTTGTAGAAGCACAAGCTCATCTCAAACAACATCATTCAATGTGGGGGAAAGATAGCATGTGCTAGATTCCCCCTAGTGCAATCACATCTTGAATAACATCATTCCAACATGGGGGAAAGCTAGCCTGTGCTAGCTTTCCATATTGCAGAAGCACAAGTGCATCTCGAACAACATCATTCCACCATGGGGGAAAGCTAGCGTGTGGTAGCTTTCCCTCTTGCACAAGCACAAGCGCTCTCGAACAACATCAATTTAGAATGGAGGAAAGCTTGCACATGCTAGTTTTTCCTCTTGCACAAGCATAAGCTCATCTTGAACAACATCATTCCACCGTCAAGGAAATCTAGCGTGTGCTAGCTTTCCCTCTTTAACAAGCACAAGTGCATCTTGAAACAATATCATTCCACCATGGGGGAAATCTAGTTTAAGTTGGATTTCCCTCTTGCAAAATCACAAGCACATCTCGAACAACATGATTCCACTGTGGGGGAAAGGTAGTGCACGCTAGATTTCCCTCTTTCACAAGCAGAAGCACATCTCGAACAACATCATTCCAACATGGAGGAAAGCTAGCACGTGCTAGCTTTCCCTCTTGCACAAAAAGAAGCGCATCTCAAGAAAGATCATTTTAGCATGGAGGAAAGCTTGCACATGTTAGTCTTCCCTCTTGCACAAGCATAAGCTCATCTTGAACAACATCATTCCTTCACCAAGGAAATCTAGTGTGTGCTAGCTTTCCTTCTTGAACAAGCACAAGTGCATCTTGAAACAACATCAGTCCACCATGGGGGAAATCTAGTTTATGTTGGATTTTCCTCTTGCAAAATCACAAGCACATCTCGAATGAAATGATTCCACCATGGGGAAAAGCTAGTGTGTGCTAGCTTTCCCCCTTGCACAAGCACTAGCACATCTCAAAAATCATCCCACCATGGGTGTAATCTTGCCCATGCTCTTTTTCCCCCTTGCACAAGAACAAGCTCATCTCAAACAACATCATTCAATGTGCTAGCTTTCCCCCTAGCACAATTACATCTCGAATAACATCATTCCAACATGGGGGACAACTAGCGTGTGCTAGCTTTCCATCTTGCAGACGCACAAGTGCATCTCTAACAACATCATTCCACCATGGGGGAAAGCTAGCGTGTCCTAGCTTTACCTCTTGTACAAGCACAAGCACATGTCAAACAATTATTTTAGCATGGAGGAAATCTTGCACATCCTAGTCTTCCCTCTTGCACAAGCATAAGCTCATCTTGAACAACATCATTCCACCGTCAAGGAAATCTAGCGTGTGCTAGATTTTCCTCTTGAACAAGCACAAGTGCATATTGAAACAACATCATTCCACCGTGGGGGAAAGCTAGTTTATCTTTGGATTTCCCTCTTGCAAAATCACAAGCACATCTCGAAAATGCTATCTTTTCCTCTTACACAAGCACTAACGCATCTTGAAAATCATCCCACCATGGGGGTAAGCTAGCGCGTGCTAGTTTCCCCTCTTGCACAATAACAAGCTCATCTCAAACAACATCATTCAATGTAGGGGAAAGCTAGCATGTGCTAGATTTCCCCCTAGCGCAATCACATCTCGAATAACATCATTCCAACATGGGGGAAAGCTAGCGCGTGCTAGCTTTCCATCTTGCAGAAGCACAAGTGCATCTCGAACAACATCATTCCACCATGGGGGAAAGCTAATGTGTGCTAGCTTTCCCTCTTGCACAAGAACAAGCGCATCTCGAACAACATCAATTTAGCATGGAGGAGAGCTTGCACATGCTAGTTTTTCCTCTTGCACAAGCATACGCTCATCTTGAACAACATCATTCCACCATCAAGGAAATATCGTGTGTGCTAGTTTTCCCTCTTCAAAAAGCACAAGTGCATCTTGAAACAACATCATTCCACCATGGGGGAAAGCTATTTTATGTTGGATTTCTCTCTTGCAAAATCACAGGCACATCTCGAACAACATGATTCCACCATGGGGGAAAGGTAGCGCATGCTAGCTTTCTCTCTTGCACAAGCACTAGAGCATCTCGAAAATCAACAAACCATGGGGGTAAGCTTGCACATGCTAGTTTTCCCTCTTGCACAAGAACAAGCTCATCTCAAACAACATCATTCAATGTGGGGGAAAGCTAGCATATGCTAGCTTTCATCCTAGCGCAATCACATCTCGAATAATAGCATTCCACCATGGGGGAAAGCTAGCGCATGCTAGCTTTCCATCTTGCACAAGCAGAAGTGCATCTCAAACAACATCATTCCAACATGGGGGAAAGCTAGTGCGTGCTATCTTTCTCTCTTGAATGCGCAGAAGTGCATCTCGAACAACATCATTTTAGCATCGAGGAAAGCTTGCACATGTTAGTCTTCCCTCTTGCACAAGCTTAAGCTCATCTTGAACAACATCATTGCTTCGTCAAGGAAATGTAGTGTGTGCTAGCTTTCCCTCTTGAACAAGCACAAGTGCATCTTGAAACAACATCATTCCACCATGGGGGAAAACTATCTTATGTTGGATTTCCCTCTTGCAAAATCACAAGCACATCTCGAACGACATGATTCCACCGTGGGGGAAAGCTAGTGTGTGTTAGCTTTCCCTCTTGCACAAGCACTAGTGCATTTCGAAAATCATCCCACAATGGGTGTAAGCTTGCTCATGATAGTTTTCCCTCTTGCACAAGAACAAGCTCATCTCAAACAACATCATTCAATGTGCTAGCTTTCCCCCTAGCACAATTACATCCCGAATAACATCATTCCAACATGGGGGATAGTTAGCACGTGCTAGCTTTCCATCTTGCAGAAGCACAAGTGCATCTCGAACAACATCATTATACCATGGGGAAAAGCTAGCGCATGCTAGCTTTCCCTCTTGCACAATCACAAGCGCATGTCAAACAATTAGCTTAGCATGGAGGAAAGCTTGCACATGCTAGTCTCCCCTCTTTCACAAGCATAAGCTCATCTTGAACAACATCATTCCACCATCAAGGAAATCTAGCATGTGCTAGCTTTCCCTCTTGAACAAGCACAAGTTCATCTTGAAACAACATCATTCCACCATGGGGGAAAGCTAGTTTAGCTTTGGATTTCCCTCTTGCAAAAGCACAAGCACATCTCGAAAACGCTAGCTTTTCCTCATACACAAGCACTAGCGCATCTTGAAAATCATCCCATCATGAAGGTAAGCTAGTGCATGCTAGTTTTCCCTCTTGCACAAGAACAAGCTCATCTCAAACAACATCATTCAATGTGGGGGAAAGCTAGCATGTGCTAGATTTCCCCCTAGCGCAATCATACCTCGAATAACATCATTCCAACATGGGGGAAAGCTAGCGCGTGCTAGCTTTCCATCTTTCATAAGCACAAGTGCATCTCGAAAAACATCATTCCACCATGGGGGAAAGCTAGCGCGTGCTAGCTTTCCCTCTTGCACAAGCACAAGTGCATCTTGAACAACATCAACATTGCCACTCACATCATCAAACTTACTGCAATTCGCTTTCTATGGGATTCTTCCATGACCTCCATTTTGGGAGATATTGCTCTAAAAAATCATATGATCTCATTATCAACCTCTTCTTCATTTCCTCTACCTATCTTAACTAGTAGTCTAGTACTCTTCCTCTCCTACATGACATTTTTCTATTGATATGCAATCTCCTTCCTTTTTTGCAACTCTCCTTTATAGATTATTCTCACAATTCTACCCAATAATACTCCACCAACACTTTCTTCTCTCTCAACAACTCTACACAACAATATCCTCTTATTTGATCCGTCTCTTCTGATTTAGGTATCAACCTTCTCTAATACTAGATGGTGCAACTACTAGCTGCAACGTCTAAGAGTGCACAACAATACACATAAGTAAACACACAAACACATGCAATAGCAGATAATA
>SNQJ01S0037970.1:2021-13911 GCA_010110895.2 Picea sitchensis
GATAAAAGGTAGAAGACCACATGCTCTGTTGTTTTAAAAAATGTAGAGGCGGCCACTGCCATTGTCAATTCAAAAATAGCTTGATCAAATCGAATTCCTGAAACCGAGGTATGGTATTTCAAGAGTGATTTTAAAATGATTTCGTTTGTGTTGCATTAGCATATAGGATTTGTTGGCTCAAATCGCATACATTTATGTTTTGATTCAATGATAAAACTTGATTATGTTTATAATAATAACTAGCTACAGAATCGTGAGATTCTGTAGCTAGTCATTAAAATTTGAATTCTTTGATTTTACAACTAAAACACAATCTGAAATTGTGTATTCTTGTTCATTTACAGGTACATACGAATTTTAAAGGAAATTGGATTACTAGGGGCATTTCTGAACATTCTATTTCCTTACAAGGTTTTAGATTAGGTTGTTAGTTTTAGATAGGAATAGGAATTTGGGAGATTGTATTTCCCATGATTTTTGGAACAACTTTGATAATTTCCACAAGGAATGTTTTGATCCTGTGGCCTTTATATATGTATTATTTTTGTAAACAAGGATCATCGCTTCTTGGGAGCAGAAACTATGGATTTTTGATTATCAGAATTGAATGAAAGTGGATATTTGCACGGCTTCAGCTTCAACATATCATATTTTTGTTCAAGTTTTGTTCATTTCAATTTGTAATCAAATTTTTGACTACTTTAGATATCATAATTTGTAATAGGTTGATGTGATGGGATTTAAATAGTGTCCATATTTTATGCCTCTCATTTTATATACAACAAACAATCTGTTTACATTTGATAATTAGAAGGTTGATCTTCTTTGTTCAATGAACAGTTATATACAAATTGTCATACTCAGATTTATCTTAATATAATCGTTTGTTAAATGATAAATTGTTGTCGCCACATATATTACTTGTTCTGCCATTAGAATTCAAAGCATTGTTTCTTTGTGTTTACGTGAAGTATCGAAAAATATGGTGCGGGTTGGCCTCATCAAACAACGAACATAGATGATATGCACAGGACGAATAGGAGATGATATTTCAGGTCAGTTTGCTAGCTTCATTTTAACAGTTTAATTAATATAAGAATTGTTGTAGTTTAGATACATAGTATAGATTATTATTCTTAATTCTCAGCTAGATAACTGTCATTTCATTTCCTGTTTATAAAAGTTATAAAAAAAAAAAAATATTGAACAATAGCTTTGCTGTCAATTCATATATGATTTTCGCAGGTTTTCGATTAAAAATTTGCAATTTGTGAATACTGTACATATAATAGAAATATAAATATATCTATGCATTGTATATTTAACAAGTAGAACTATTATTCTGTTAGCCAGTAAAACTGTAAATATATATTAGATTTGTATATAGTTTGCAACAGTTGTTTTTCACTTAGATTAGTTTCTTTAGCTTAGTTTTTTCACTTTCCTAGGACTTATATCGACCAACGGAGCTGCTAAACCCGTCGGAGTGGATTAATCCAAATGGCTTGGGTTATTTAGACAACCCCAGACCAGATTCACTCCTCCAGTTGACGAGCGATCAATTTCGCCCGTCAACAAATGGCGCTAGAAGGAGTGCCTGAAAATTATTAATGGCACGAGGCGGTCGTAAGACTCCTCCACCACCTACCCTCTCACCTATAGTGACAAGAAGTCATTCAAACGACAACATCATCCCTCAAACAACAACCACATCAAACGACGATCTACGAATCACAGTTGAACCAATAACCCCAAATCCTGCAGGTGGTGACGTACAAGAGATTGTCCGCGAATCTTTCATAAGAACACATAGTGCCTTCACACATTTAAGACAACCAAACTGACCTTTGGACCAACCATTAGATTTCTCTGATATCAGAGAACAAATTAGAGGCATTAATCTTGTTTTAAACCCTACATATCCAATCCTCACTCCTGCAACAAGAGGATCTGGAATACCACCCTCACCACCTTCTTCATCCCCTTCTTCTTCTGGAGAAGAATACTCTGACGAAGGTAGTTCCTCATCCCAACCTTCGACACCACCCACACCAATGGCCAACCAGAACAATCCTACCAGACCCTGTCTTGACCAAGATGCAGTAGTCGTACCCGGGCCTCAGCATCCCTTACCCAAACACCCGGAGAAGTGGCTCCCTAAATTTGACCCGGACTCTAAACAAATCGCCGAAGATCATATTAAAAATTTTATGTTAGCCATTAGACTCCATAATGTCAAGCACAAAGACGTAGTCTGTAGATTGTTCCCCTACACTTTCGAGGGCAATGCCTCTACCTAGTACTTCGCCCAGCAACCCCATACCATCGTGTCATGGGAGAAGTTTGAATCCTGTTTTCTTGAGAAGTTTGGAGATGATAAGTCCCCAGAAGTGATAGTCATGGAGCTTTCTAGTTTAAGAATGAATCCCAAAGAGAAAATCAAAGACTTTAACCAAAGATTCTTAACACTAAAGAACCGAATCCCTACGGATTTGATGCCTGCTAAGAATCTTATTATAGCATACTATACGAAAGACTTACATCAAAGTATAACCATTTGGGTAAAGAGATCTAAGAAAGACATGTTGTTAGAGGCCTTCGAAGAGGCCAGTCAGATCGAGAAAGACATCCTCAGCTTAAAAGACACTACTAGCAACGAAATAGATACTATTTCATCTTCCAAATAGAAAATCGAAATCCTCTCTAGACCTACCCAAAACAAAACGCAACCTGAAAGCTCAGATCTAGAAAACTTACAAAAATTCGTTCAAAAACTGTCAAATCAAGTTATAGATTTGAAAAGGATGACCGAAGAAGCTTCTTCGAGCAAAGGGCCTTACAAACCCCCGTTTAGGAAGCCTTTTCCCACCAACCAACCTAATTCAAATATTGAAGGCTTAAATCTAGAAAGCCTGCAATTCACTATTCAAATGATTCTAGAAGCCCAACATAACTTGATGGCCCCTGAGATCCATGAGGAAGTAGTTGAACAAGAGACAGTTGAAGAAGATGAATCTTCTCTGAACATTTTTGGACACTTCTCGGATAGCATTTTTCAAGTTAATTTCGAGACAGTACATCCTTACAATACTAGGAGTAAGACAACAAACAAGCTCTCTTCTGAAAACACTACGACTTTGCCCCCAAAATAGTCTAAAACAACTGAGACTAAACAGAATTATGCAAACCCAAGCTTAGATTATGATTTAATTGAAGATCTAAAAAAGTTAAGGGCTAACATTTATGTTTATGAATTATTAAAATTCTCATTTCTGCTACAAAAAATGTTACAGAATATCGCAGAGAATAGCAAAAACGACAATCCAAGTAGTAACAAAGTTTTTCAGAATAACCCAAAAGTTCCTTATAAGGCCTCCGCTAAGAATAATTCTGATCCTCATGAGAAGAGAGACCTTCCTGTAAATAATGTAACAAATGTAGATAAATTAGTTTTAGAGGCCGCGAGTAAAAAGCCACAAGCTTCCACCATTAGTACTCGCAGAAATGTACCTCCATTTTTGTTAACTTTTGAAATCTTTAATAGGAACGTACACAATTGTATGGTAGATTCAGGAGCGTCTTCCAACGTAATGCCGTGGTCTGTGTGTCAAAATCAAATATGGTTTCTTTACTTTGAAGAGTCAAAATCCAAAGAAGGAGCTGGTGCGAGTTGCGTTATTATTGATCCAGCAGGTAACAAAACCTTGATTGCATGCAGATTAGAGTTTGAATGTACAAACAACACAACAGAATATGAGGCTTTATTGCAAGGCCTCAGGAAAGCATTAGATATGAATGTTCAAAATTTGACTGTCTTTGGTGATTCGGAAATCGTTAGACAGGTAAAAAATTATATCCACTGTTTATCTTCACATCTTAAAAGCTACCAATCTGAGGTATGGAATTTGATGAATAATTTTTCTACTTTTAACATAAATTCTATTCCTAGATTGAATAATTCGGAAGCTGATTTGTTAGCTAATGTAGCTTCGAAACTCTTTCCTGCAGAAGGCTTGTCCCCGAATGAATTCTCCATCGAACTGTTGTTCAGGCCATCCGTCCCTGACAACATCACAAATTGGAGAGTCTTCGACGACGATCAACAAATTATTAGTTTCCTGCATATGGAAGAAACTTTCCAAGGTGTAGTGATTGACGAATGCACTCATGACGAGAATCTTCAGGATTTCACGGTAATACTAGATCCGAGATCTCCTGAATCTTCATCGGACACGGTAAATTCTATCCCTAAATCTGTAGTTAGATTAGAAAAATTTTATGATCTTCAAGACAAATTCAAAAAATCAGTAAACTGTAAAACAAATAGTTCCTCTTTAACATATGAAAAAGTAAAATTGGGAACTAAAGACAATCCACAGTGCATAAATTTAGGGGTGGGGTGTCCTGAACAAGAGAAAGCGATGTTTATTAAATTGTTTAAGGAATTCAAAGATGTTTTTGTGTGGACGTATAATGACCTAAAAAACTTTGATCCTAACATCATACAACACGTCATTCCTATGAAACCCCAAACCTTGCCGTTTCAACAAAAGTTAAGAAAAATGCACCCTAAACTCGAACCAACCGTCAAAAAAGAATTAAATAAACTCCTGAACGCTAAGATAATATTCCCAGTTAGGAACACGCAATGGGTCTCTAATCTTGTCCCTGTCCAGAAAAAGAGTGGTGAAATCCGACTATGCGTCGATTTCCGAAATATTAATCGAGCGTATGATAAAGACAACTACCCTATCCCACCCATGGAACAGATCCTTCAACAGGTGTCTGGTTCTGAAAAATTATCCTTATTGGATGGTTTTTTAGGGTATAACCAAGTCCTGATGTCTCCTCCAAACCAACTCAAAACTACCTTCCACACTCCATGGGGCACCTACGCTTATAGGAAAATTCCCTCTGGACTCATTAATACTGGTGCCACTTTCTAGAGAGTGATGGACATCGCTTTCCGAGGCTTAATCAATCAATCTGTCATAGTTTACTTGGATGCCATTACTGTATTTTCGAAAAACAAAGCTGATCATCTAGCTCATTTGAGATCCGTTCTACAACGATGCCATAAGTACGACATTTCCTTGAATCCTAAAAAATCTATCTTCGCAGTAGAACAAGGTAATCTCTTAGGATTTATTGTATCAAGAGAAGGGATGATTATCAACCCTAAAATGACTCAAGTCATCTCAAAACTCCCCCCTCCCTCATAAAAAAAGTCTATGCAGTCTTTCTTAGGCCAAATAAACTTTGTTAGGAGATTCGTCCCCAGTTTTTCAGAAATGGTGAGACCTTTACAGAACTTAATAAAGAAGGACGTACAATATCATTGGGGAGCCTTAGAAAACCAATATTTTAATTCAATAAAAAATGCCATAATAGACGCTCCTTCTTTTATGAGCCCCGGCTTTTCGCAAGACTTCACTCTCTACACATTTGCTTTTGACCGCTCCTACGCTGTTGTCCTAACTCAAAAGAACGTTGAAAACAATGAAGTCCCAATTGCCTTTATGAGCTCAGCCTTCAAAGGTGCAGAACTCAATTACCCAGTGGTAGATCAGCAAGCCTATGCCATTTTTAAAGCAGTAAATCACTTCCGATCTTATCTTTTGAAATCTAGGATGAAAATTATTGTCCCTTACCCAGCCGTCAGAAATCTGTTAGTGCAGAAAGAACTAGGCGAAAAGAGGGTGAATTGGGTCACCTCCTTACAAGAGTATGACATAGAAATCACGCTAGAAAAAATAGTGAGAGGTCAAGGGCTATGCAAGTTAGTCGCTGACTCAGCTGCAGGACAACAAGAAGAAAACAATGTGTCAAACCCAGGACAACACAACCAAAATTTAATCTGCTGTGCACAAAACCCTGTTAGCCCCTGGTATGATGATATAAAATTCTGTCTTGAACATGGGTTAGCTACCTCTCACCTGGATCCCACTAAAAGAAGAGCGTTAAGATTGAAATCGTCCTCCTTTCAGTTGATTAATGGTATTCTGTTTCATCAAAATTTTGATGGAGTACTAATGCGCTGTTTTGAGAAAGATGAAGTAGAAAGGTCTTATTAGAATTGCATGCAGGAGAAGCTGGCGAGCATTTTGGTGGGGATACCACTGCCCATAAAGTATTAAGAGCATGTTATTACTGGCCTACACTTTTTAAATATGCTCATGCCTTATGTCACAAGTGTGTTATTTGTCAAAAAACGTCTGGACGAATACAGAAACCAGTCTTCCCTCTGCAGCCTGTTTCAGTAGACTCCCCTTTTCAGCAGTGGGGTCTTGATATTATAGGTCATATCAATCCGCCATCCTCTCAGTAGCATAAGTTTATCATAACAACCACAGATTACTTCACTAGGTGGTCTGAAGATGCCCCATTAAAAGCTGTAAATACTAGTCAGTAATTGCCTTTTTGAATTCAAATATTATTACTCGTTTTGGTATCCTTGACTGTCTGGTATTTGATAACGCTTCCTATTTTTCGTCTCTTGAGATGAGTGAGTTCTCTCTAGAAAAAGGAATTAAATTAAAATATTCTGCAAGATATTACCCTCAAGGCAATGGATTGGCAGAATCAACTAATAAAAATCTGATTAAAATCATCAAGAGAATGGTATCTGAAAACCATAAAAATTGGCATAATGCACTGTCAAATGCAATCCAAGCTAATAGAGTAACTCCAAAAACTGTTGTGGGTAACTCCCCCTTCTTTCTCGTCTATGGAAGAGAGGCAATTCTGCCACCACATATTCTTCTTCCCTCACTTCAGCTATCACAGAAAACACAGGAAGAGGACTGCCCCCCTTTGGAGAATCGAATTAACGCATTATTAAAACTAGAAGAAGTAAGGGCTCAAGCAAAATGAAAGTTGGATCAGCATCAACTTGTGGTTAAAAGCTGGTTTGATTCCAACTTTGCCTCTGACAGGAACTTTGAAGTAGGTGACCTTGTTCTAAAATGGGACAAACCACATGAGGGAAAGGGAGAGCATACGAAGTTTCAGAACTTATGGCTAGGACCGTTTTTGATTGCCGAGAAATTAGGTCCCAGCTCTTTCAAATTACAGAGTCTAGAGGGACAGCGAGACACTTATCCGGTGAATGGCCAAGCTCTAAAAAGGTATTTCACTTGATGACAACCTTGTGTACACTGTGTAAATATTTTTCCTTTGTTTTCTTTTCATTTTTTCTTTGCTATTTTGGTTTTGATTTCTCCCTTATGCTTATCAATTTTTAGTTTTGAAATACATATACCTGCATCATGAACTGTTCAGTCTAAGAGAACAGAAAAATTTCTCCTCTGAAATGACTGCTGAAAGTTTGTTTAAACATCAATTATGATATGCTTCTGAATTTTACAGCCATGCTGAACAAAGCTTGTTGCCTGAAAGACGTTTCTTGATTTCAATCTGTAATTGAAGCTTTTCATGATCATCCATTTCTTCTTACGCTGTCCTTGTTCCTTAAGAGAACAACTCAGAAGATGTCTCCCTGGCTCCGAAGGTCGGTTTATTAATAAACCATCTCTAGATCTTAATGAAGGACAATCTAAAAATTTCTCTCAAGGTCTGTAATTTATTAAAATATGTCCAAAATATCACAATTTTCAGCATCACCCCGCTTGATTATATATCTTTAAAAACCAAATAAATCATTAAAGAGTTGTGGGAAGTGCTTGTAAACCCATCGGGATACTGAACAGGTCTGCTGGCAGCGGGTAAATGCATGCATGGCACCAAGATAACTTCGTCGGGGTACTAAACAGGCCCGCTGACAGCGAAGCAATGTCGGGTATATGAAAATTTTCAGATATGGAATCTTTTGACCTTAAATGTCCTTCGTTTTGATCTAGAACTTCCTGGCAGGATACAGATATTGGAGTGGGTTAATTGGCAACCCTATCGAGGCTATGGACACCTACTGGCAGCAGTGGCTCTGTCAATAATATTGGAGATTTTAACCTTAATATCGTGACTCGCTTTTGTTAAGATTGTTATCAGTTTTCATCTTTTAAAATATCAAGCTGGAATTTTTTATGATTGATGATGATGTTCAAACAGTTTTCTGGTTGCATTCGAGTTGGAGTTTTTCTCATTATCCTAATCTAGACTTGTTCGTTTGGCAGAGATAATTGCTTCTACCAGTGTGTCTCCATTGTTGGCAGCCATATTAATTCCTATCTTTTTCCTTACAAGCTGCCTACACAAGGGTTTTGAACCCTCAATACTCGTCGTAACTTTTTAAAACGACACCATTATCTTTCGCTTTTTCATACCTACTTTTCGTTTTCATTTTCACGACTACAAGCGTGAAAACCCACAGTTGGGATTCATGTTGATTGCATTAAAATGAGCTTTTGGATTGTTATGAACCTATTTGTTTATGTGGTCATAACTCTTTGAATTCAAACACACCACTGGTCACATATTTATCAAAAACACCCAATATTTATGCATTTGACTATTGTTAATATGATGTCAATTTACATAAACTTCGACGCAATGGTTTGATTGAACACATTAATTTTTGGGTCAAATCATGGTTCATTTGACATGTTGTTTAAAATTCTTTTTGATATGCATTATTGTGATTTGAATGTAACATTTTACCAATGCGACGTTGATTGTACAGCCCGACATGATATTCTTACATGGTTCTAATTTACTCCACCACCCTCGCACGCATAAGCATTAATGCTTTGTTTTGCATTTTGGGTTGCCTTTGCTTGTTTTGGGGAAGCCTCGGGAAAAATGGTTCTGTGTCTACCCTGTCAAACCCTATCGTCGATTACCTTGTTGATTTTGTGCTATTAGCTATGGCTCTTGTAGTGTGAATCGAGCCCAACGGTGTCCAAACTTTGTTTTTGTTTGATAACGCCTGAGAGGACCTAGAGAGGAATGGTTGGTTGGTTTTTATTGAGAAGTTTGAGGGTTTCAACCTGGCAGTCGCTCAGCAATTTGCACGTACATTTGATGGGTGTAGAGCCAAAATTGGGGACGTCCAGCTCGAAGTGAATGAGGGTTTCCTTAGCTCAATCACTGGTCTGCCAGCTGAGGGACAAAGATGGTTTAAAAATTTGAAGGTTGACGAAGTACCATGGCCACTGCTATTTACCTCAAGGAAGATCAAAAGTTGCGACAAAGGTATGCCCGTTACAGCTCTTAAGTCTAGATGGCATGATTTGTTGGCTATTATCAAGCAGTTCATTACTTGCGAGGGTAGATACGGTCTAGTTTTCCTATACCACCTACGACTGCTCATGAGTTTCATAGATTTTCCCTTAAATATGACACATTTTCTCCTTAGGAGTTTATATAAAATGGATAAGCTCTTTAAAAGGGAGAAAGACGACTCCAGCCTCTTCCACCACTGTTTAATTAAAATTATTGTGGTTCATCAGTTGAGGTTGAGTGGCGATTGTTGGGACGCTTTCTTGTTGAGGAATGGTTTTGTCAGTCCTGAAATAGGACAAGTTGACAAAACCGTTGTCACATAAACCCTTGTCGGTCCCGTCATTCCCACTCCTACGCTCTTGCCCTCTGTTGAACCCTCAACCTACCCGAACGATGCCCAACCCGACACATTGCCTGACTCATGTCCAAAAGACGGTGGTAAGACTGTTAAGAGGTCTGCAAAGAAAAAGGGTAAAAGAAACAATGATATCAATTTCAAAGGTAAAAAGGTCGTGCACTGGGTTTCTTGGTTTGCTCATAACAAACCAAAAGAAAACACAGATCAAAAGCCAATCCTATTAAGTGAAGATTCTGATTCTGAAATCGAATGGTTTCTAACCGAGGAGTATCCATGCTCTCACGGACTTTGTTCAGTTAAGCCCTATGACTATGTGACGAACCTCCCACCATGCCTTAGAGATGACCCAAACTTCCCCGGGATCAAACTCGATAGAGGAACTGCTAGTCAATTAAGAAGTTCTTCACCTGTAATTACACAGCTTCATCAACCACAGTGCGACGAATGTAAGTCGTGGCTCGACCGATATTATACAGACGTCCCTTTGCTCCAATCCTGAATCAAGTCCTTGGAGGACCAAGTAAATGTCCTAACCAAAGAAAACAACAGATTGCAAGGTAATGATAAAAGGCAGAAGACAACAGGCTCTGTTGTTTTCAAAAAAGTAGAGGCAGCCACTGCCATTGTCAATTCAAAAATAGCTTGATCAAATCGAATCCCTGAAACCAAGGTATGGTATTTCAAGAGTGATTTTAAAATGATTTTGTTTGTGTTGAATTAGCATATAGTATTTTTTGGCTCAAATCGCATCCATTTCTATTTTGATTCAATGATAAAACTCGATTTTGTTTATAATAATAACTAGCTACAGAATCGTGAGATTCTATAGCTAGTCATTAAAATTTGAATTCTTTGATTTTACAACTAAGTCACAATCTGAAATCATGTATTCTTGTTCATTTACAGGTACATACGAATTTTAAAGGAAATTGGATTACTAGGGGCATTTTTGAACATTCTATTTCCTTACATGGTTTTAGATTAGGCTGTTAGTTTTAGATAGGAATAGGAATTTGGGAGATTGTATTTCCCACGATTTTTGGAACAACTTTGATAATTTCCACAAGGAATGTTTTGATCTTGTGGCCTTTATATATGTATTATTTTTGTAAAAAATGATCATTGTTTCTTGGGAGCAGAAACTATGGATTTTTTATTATCAGACTTGAATGAAAGTGGATATTTGCACGACTTTAGTTTCAACATATCATATTTTTGTTCAAGTTTTGTTCATTTCAATTTGTAATCAAATTTTTGACTACTTTAGATATCATAATTTGTTACAGGTTGATGTGATGGGATTTAAATAGTGTCCATATTTTAAGCCTCTCATTTTATATACAACAAACAATCTGTTTACATTTGATAATTAGAAGGTTGATCTTCTTTGTTCAATGAATAGTTATATAGAAATTGTCATACTCAGATTTATCTTTATATGTTCGTTTGTTAAATGATAAATTGTTGTCGCCACATATCTTACTTGTTCTTCCATTAGCATTCAAAGCGTTGTTGCTTCATGTTTACGTGAAGTATCGAAAAATCTGGTGCAAGTTGGCCTCATCAAACAACGAACATAGATGCTATGCACAGGACGAATACGAGATGATATTTCAGGTCAGTTTGCTAGCTTCATTTTAATAGTTTAATTAATATAAGAATTATTGTAGTTTAGATACACAGTACAGATTGTTATTCTTATTTCTCAGCTAGATAATTGTCATTTCATTTCCCGTTTATAAAAGTTATAAAAAAAATAAAAATACTGAACAATAGCTTTGCTATGAATTCATATATGATTTTCGTAGGTTTTCAATTAAAAATTTGCAATTTGTGAATACTGTACATATAATAGAAATATAAATATATCTATGCATTGTATATTTAACAAGTAGAACTATTATTCTGTTAGCCAGTAAAACTGTAAATATATATTAGATTTGTATATAGTTTGCAGCAGTTGTTTTTCACTTAGATTAGTTTCTTTAGCTTAGTTTTTTCACTTTCCTAGGACTTAGTTCGGCCAACGGAGCTGCTAAACCCGTCGGAGTGGATTAATCCAAACGTCTTGGGTTATTTAGACAACCCCAGACCGGATTCACTCCTCCAGTTGATGAGCAGTCAATTTCGCCCGTCAACAAGTTGGGAGTTCTTACATAAATATAAGCGATCTTTGTACCATAGTGAGTCATTTTTCCATGTAAATGTATCTGATGCACTGGAATCCTACTGTAACCTTTGAATGAGAGTCCACACTTTTTCGTCATTCTTCCATTCATCCCTTGCTTCTATTATCCAATTGGGTTGGATGATCGAGATAGCACAGAGAAAGGCCTCAACATCTTCATCCTT
>SNQJ01S0037970.1:16490-37055 GCA_010110895.2 Picea sitchensis
GTTTCATGATTCATGATATACATAATATATGATAGTGGGGTTTTTAGCTTTACGCTTTCCCAGTAAAACTTCTGTGTTGTGTGTTATTGATATTTCACTTTGTGCATTGTGGTTGTGATCGTGGTTTAAATTACTTCCGCAATAATAATAGTAGAAGCGATTCTGTATTTAACAAGTGGCGGAAATTGTTAGATCAGGAGAATCGCAGGAATACATTAATTTGTATCGAAATTTCTACAGATGGATGATCGGTTAGCTGTTTTTGCAGCCTCTCCTAATCGACAACTTCTTCCAAACATACCTCATTGCACATCTCAATCCCTATATCGTCCACATATCCCTGAAAATATAGAGTCTTGGCAGGTCTTCCCTAGCGATGAGAGCATCTGTGCTTTCATTCAAAACGAACCTTTTAAGCCCAAGGAAATTATATCCATAGAAGATAACAAGATTCCTAAAGGCTTGATTCCTCTAGAGAGTTCGTTTTCATCGAGTGATGTAGGCAATAAAGAGAAATGAAAAGAAGAGTTATAAAAAAGGAAGGTGGGTGAAACCATCTCCTTGAACATTGGGACACTTGAGGGTCCAAAGAATGTGAAAATAGGAGCCAAATGTTCAGATATAGAGAAAATGAAGTTTTCCAAGCTACTTGGTGAGTTTCAAGATGTTTTTTCTTGGTCTTATGAGGATCTTCGTGGTTTTCATCCTGGTCTTATACAACATGCCATCCCCATCAAGGAAGGAATAAACCAATTAGGCAAAAACAAAGGCCTATCAACCCTGCACTGGAAGAAACTATTCGAAAGGAGTTGGAAAAACTCTCGAAGGCTGGAATCATATTTCCGGTCAAGTATTCTGAATGGCTTTCAAATTTGGTTCCTGTTCGGAAAACAACCGGTTAGATCAGATTATGCGTTGATTTTCGCGCATTAAATCGAGCTTGTATAAAAGATCACTTTCTTCTCCCTAACATGGAAATGATTTTGCAGCAGGTTGCAGGGTCACAAATGATGTCCTTACTTGATGGTTTTTCCAATTACAATCAAATCAAGGTAAAAAGGGCAGATAAATATAAAACCACCTTTATTACTCATTAGGGTAGCTTGACTTATGAACGTATGCTTTCTGGCCTATCGGATGTGGGTACCAGTTTTAAAAGACCTGTGCAAGTAACTTTCAACGATCTGATTGGTAAGGTTATTCATGTCTATCTTGATGATCTAATCGTGTACTCTAAAAGGTTATCAATTGACTCGAAAGTTCAAAAGTTATGGCTGGGTCCTTTAAAGATTACTTTTGTCCTGGGTACGAACTCTTACATTCTAAAAGACTTACAGGAGTGATTGTTCTCCTATAACACTAACAATTCTCACTTGAAACATTACGTGGAACCAACTTGAAGGTTTTAATGTTGTTTGTATTTTCTGTATACTAGTAGACTAGCTCTGCTTTCATTTTTTTTCACTGTTTTTCATTGATGCTTTACAGTAGTTTGATTTCTTCTTTTTATTTTTAAAACAATTTCCTGATGCTTTTACGTTTATGTCACTTTATTTCCATTGTTTTAAATTTTGCAATTTTAGTTATGGATTGATGTTTGTTGCTTTTCCATCTTTTAGTTGAGTTTTGGTCAAGAATAAGAGGTTGGATCAGTTCTGCCACAGTGACACTCCTGCAAGTTATTTTTTGTCAATAACAATCAAGCTTAGACAACTGTTACGATGCTTCCCCTGAAAGCACACTTGAATTTGTTATCTTCTTTCACTGTTGTCTTATAAAGAAATTGGTTATCTCTCGCTTCTGCTTTCCATTTCTTCATCCATTTGAGAATTTAAAAGAGCAATTCCATAAATTTTTCTCCTTGATTTAAAGAG
This sequence comes from Picea sitchensis, assembly GCA_010110895.2. Taxonomy (NCBI): domain Eukaryota; kingdom Viridiplantae; phylum Streptophyta; class Pinopsida; order Pinales; family Pinaceae; genus Picea; species Picea sitchensis. Next base: position 18,365 of record SNQJ01S0037970.1, read on the forward strand.
CGAATTCTGGTTGAATGACTATGCATACAGGGATAAGCCCCCTCATACTTAACATTTTTCATGAGTTATTCCCAAATTCCTGGTCATTTTTCCATTAAATCCACTCACTTCCCCCTGTTGATTAATCATTCTGGTCATATCTTCTTGATCTACCGTTCTCGGTCTACGAAACCATGGGTTCTGAGTTCTAAATTTGTTGAAAACAAATTTCCCTATGGAGTCGTCGGTTTGTTGACGATAAAAATCGCAATGAGGATTCTGCCCGCAAAATATTTCTAAAGCCTATTATTTAAAACTATGCTAACGATATATAATACTAGTAGGTGGGACCTCCTTGTAGATTGGTGGATCAGAGATAGTCTCGTGACACATTTTTTTGTTGTTGTTCGATGATGCTTGCAGGGTTCTACATGATTGATGGTGAAATGTTGGTTCTATTTGTGATAAATGGATGATAGATAATGCATTTTATGTGTGGGTTTCGTTACTCTAAATTCTTAGTTACATGTCATGATGGCTTATGTGAACTTTTATTTCAATACTATTGATGCCATGATCTATTACATGTTACACCTGCACAAAAGACATGTTAGTCATGACAAAAGATAAGAGAAATATGGAATAAATCTAGAGGAGCTATCCTATACTATACTATGCTACGCTACATTATATGCAAATCAAATTAAAAGGATTATTGTTAGTCCTAGATAACAAAGTTAATGGCTATAAAATGTATTGAGTTATATGAAGGCACATTCAATATGTGTTATGGTATGTTGGCAATGGTTAATGTGATATAGGGTGGCGCACTTGGAAAGTAATGGATATTAGTTTCGATGCAATGGATTAATTGAATGGATTAATTGATGGTTGGCTGGCATGTACTAAGTAATTGAATGAGTAGAGGATGGAGACGATTTGCATTTACTGCACGTCACTCCATACCTCTCCCACTAGCCATCACCCTAGCTTGGCTATTGTTCAAATGTGTTTTTCTGTGGTTAAGCTCCGATTTTCAGGCGAGGAAATAACTGCTTGACCAAGCTCGTGTTTTTAAGGCTTTTTGGTTACAGGTATGTCTTTTTCGCCATCCATGAATTCGCTCTGGTTATGAAATAGATATTGGATCGGTGATGTATTGATCTGTGCTTTTCTTGAGGCTCACAACTATGTAAACTTGTGATATTTCTCTGGAATGGTTGGTTGTGTGTATTCACTATAAATGAAAAACTGGATAGTTGAAGTCACGATTTCATTGATGATTCTGTGTGGTGGAAGCCATGAAGGCTCTCTGTTGTCTTATGGGTTTTGGTTGGAGGGTTTCATTCAGTACAGAATTGCTAGCTGCCTCCACATGGTTCTTATGAACATACCTAGTCACATTTGGTGTTATAGGGTTGTTGTATTTGATTTTGAACCACCTTGGGTCACTGCTATCATTTTCCCTGGTCATGGGCTTGTGTATGATTTTGGTTTCTGCATAGTTGGTTATGGTGGCTATTATGCCAAGATGATTTCTTGAGGGTTGGTTGCTATTACATGGCTCTGTGTGTTTACCAACATTATTCAGTTTTTGTTTTTGGGAAAACCACCAGGTTTATACCCATGTGTGTTCTCAAGATTATTACTAGCCAGTAAGGAGTCTTTGCTCCTCTGTTCATAGTCTCTCCTACCTGGTGTGGATTGTTACCCTGTCATACAAGTTAATGGTTATATGGACAGTGTGTCCACTGTATTGTTTCGAAGGGTATTGTTTCGAAGGGTTCTCACCTACTGTTGATATGGTCGACTCCAGTCTCCTTGTGTTTCAATGATCAAACGAACCCTTGACTATTTTCTTGTTTTCATTGGTATCGAGCCCGATTTTGATTAACTAAACAGTCACACTCTGTCTATCATCTGGTTGACTGTTATAGTTGTTGGGTGGTATTGCCAGTGGGTTTGATTATTGGCTCATCCCTATTTGTCGTGTTAATTACAGATTTGATGGAATAGCATTGACAATGGTTTTATTATTGGTATTTAGTCGCTGCATTGTGTATTATAACAGTCAAATCGATATCTCAGCATGGTTAATTGGTTGATTCGACAAATGAAATGGGCACACAGTTGTTGCCTCTTGTATTGTAACAGTTGGATTGTTAACTCAACATTGTTTTATGATTTGATTGGGAGTATGCCTCTTTGCGTTATACGTTGGGTTGTGTGTTTACTAGAGCATGGTATAAGTTGAAAAGATGGTTGTTGTTTTGTGTGTTTTAATTTCCAATCGAGATTATTGCAATTTAAAATCATGATAGTTGTGAATTGGTTGTCTGTTGTGTATGTTTTATGGATATCATGCATCGTATCAGAGATGGGCATGGGTTTTATAACAGTACGGTTTCATTACAAGTTAATTGTTAAATTGATTAAAGGAATGGAAGTGGGCACGATTTTAAAAGAACTTGTGTCTGTGTTCGTTTTGAGGAGGTAATTCATGGAAATTGGTTGATGTTTGGGTTCTAAACAAAGTGGAAGGAAATGACTGTGTGTTCATTTAAATTTGTTTTAAATATAATGGGACAAATGAGAGGAAACATAATTCTAATACAGGTTGTTTTGGAAGATATATTATCTTGAATATGATGACACTGTGTTAAAAATTCAAATGTGAATAATGAGCGAGTTAACACATTGTTGGCCCTTGGTTATGGAAGCAAGCGAAGATCAAGGAAGAAAAGGCGAAATGTGAACTTTGTGGAAGACATAGTGATAGTTACTGGGTCGAAGTGAGCAAAAGAGAAAAAAAGACAGAGCGAAGTACGGAAAAGCAAGTCGTTGAACGAGGAAATCGAGGATGACAGAATAGCAAGGAAGAAGGATCATGGAAAACTCATCCAGTGAAAAAAACCACCATTGGATGCTTTGGAGCATTGCGCGAGAAGGAAGGAAAGACAGGTTGGCGAAGCCCGGGAAAACGAGGGTCAAGTTGACCTAGGGTTTTGGTAGCTAGGGTTTTGACACCTAGGTTTCGACCTAGGGATGTTGGTGAGCTATTGTAATGTATAAATAAAGGTCAAGAGGACCTAGGTCGATTCGGTACGATATTGTTGTTGATCTAGTTGTATTGTGTTATGAGAGATTATTGTATTATGAGAAAGAAGTGCTAAGTGGGAGAGCCTTTTGGTATTGTAAGATCTTCAGCTGGGTGTGAAGGTCAAGTCCTACAACTGGGTGCACAGGAAGGGGAGAGAAAGAGAGAAGAAGAAAGAAAATACGCTAGTTGAGAGCGCAGACAAGAATTGTATGCTTTATCTTAATATATCATAACCACAGTTCTGTGGACGTAGCCCATGAGAGAGGGTGAACCATGTATATCTTGTGTCATGTGTGTGATTGATGATTTGATCTCTGTCATGGTTATAATGTTATTTGCATTGTTGTACTAGATCAGATCTATAATTGTGCAGAGTATATCTAGGCTGATAAGTGATATATGTATGTTGTATTGTTCTTTATTAGATCCACATGATATTCCCCTTGGTTGTAGACATCTCTATCATGCAACCCCCCATAGCTACTTTGGGTGAGACTGCATCTGTTCCGCAGGTGTTGCCGAAAGGGCCAATAGTTATGGCTTGTTGGTGCGCTCTTAGATCCGAACCCTGGGTCTGTCCCTGTGCCAACAAATGGTTCCGTTGCTGGGACATGAATCTTCTTGAGGGAATGTCAAGGTGGTTCCCATTGAAGACAGAGAATCAAAAGTGGATAGAGGATCAAGAGAAGGACTTCGCTGAAGCCCAAAACAAGAACCCTAATAAGAGTACAGAGGATTGGTTAGGAATATATATCTTCATAGATATACACGAGATATTTTTTGGAGGAATCCATCAAGAGCTATACGAGTGGCTAGCTAGGTTAGACGATACCCAGTTCGAGATCATATCTAGACCTCCTATGGTTTGGATGTCGGCGCTGATCCAGAAGGTCAAGAAAGTCGATAATGCTATATCAAGAGAAATAGATAACTGGTTCAATAGCACCATTGGAGGGTATATCACCGAATTTGTTGTTGACAAAGTAGAGTTGTATAGCCAAGATGAGAGATACTTCTTCAAGGGACCCAGAGGAAAAGTTTTACATTTTCTGAAGCTAAGAATCAAGATGTTGTTTCATGAAAAGAACGTCTTGAAGATATAGTAGATTGGTTGGATTTGAGAAGGCTAATGTTCAAGAATTCAGACAGCGACAGTGACACAGAAGCTGGACATACGCGCAGTGGGAGAGTATTCCGAGGGGTTCACCTTGAGAACCTATTTAAGAAAAACTACAGGGAAGAGGGTTTCTATAGTGGAGAAGAGGCAGATCTGATAGACGAAGAACATCCAGAACCCACTAGGGTAAAGGAAGGAGAAGCTGAGGAACTCTGCCGGAATGAGCCAAAAACCTCAAGAACTACTAGACTATTGAAGTAAGTACTACCATTCCTCCTATTGTTTCAACAACACTAAGCAATCAGAGTAATCAGATTCACCAGAGTGTCCAAATCATTGTCACTAGTAGTCCACCACATACTCAATCATGAAGCCTATGAAGATCTATGGTAGATGAGATGAGGCTCCATATCTTCAGGGGAGATGGATCTGAAGATCCTGATCAACATTGGTTCCTATGTGAAGCTATGTGGAATATTAAGAATGTCACCGATGAGGCTGTCAAAAGAACTCAGTTCAGTACCACTCCGAGGGATCGCATGCTGAGCTAGTACATGAAACTTGTCCAAGGACTTGCGTAGCCTAAGCCACTGAATGAGATCAAGAATGCACTGATTGCAGAGTTTAAGAAACCCAAGTCAGAGTCCCAATGTATTACAGAACTGAAATAGATCAAATAGAAGGTAGCCGAACCTGTTTGGGAGTTTGATCAGAGATTCAAGACCCTAACCGACCGATTGACTTTTCATATCCCAGATGAGCAGAACAAATAATGGTTCATCGTTGCCCTGTTACCACACATCAGAGTCCCTCTGATGCAGCAGAAGATTGCTTCGCAGTATGAGGCGTTGGAGATCACCATGAAGCTCGAATAAGCCCCTATGGGAGAATCCATCTCAAGTATGAGCCAAATCTTAAGTCAACTAACTAGTTTGTCTCTGTAGGTCGAAGATATGAAGAAAGACAAGGGAAAAGACAAAAGAGAAGACATTTGGTGTGTCAGATGCAAATCAAAAGTCCATGACAAGGAGAACTGTCCCATGTTCCATGAATAATTGGTCTTGGGAGCTTCGATCCCTTTGAAGCAAGTCACATTACCCTAGTGCAAAGTATGTAGAAACAGACATCACCCTGGTGAGTGCTATTACATGTAGAAATACGTTCAGACACCAACAAACTTGTATTGCAAATTCTGTAAGTCAGTAGGGCATGATGATAGATATTGTATAGCTTATGATCTCATGCATGAAAGGTCAAGAGACATATACAAGATTCAAGGCAAAGTACAACAAGAAAGAAACACTACGCAGTACAACTCCCCAAAAAGAGAAAAATTCAATCCTCGCGGTGGATTCAGAGGAGGAGGAGGAGGAGGAGGTATGGGTCGAGGCCAAGGACAGATAATCTGTTATAACTGTGCACAGCTCGGACACTTAGAAAGGGATTTTCAGAACCTATGTACCACCTACAACTATTGAAATTCATTCGAGCATGTTATAAAGGAATGTCTTGTGCTGCTGGCTAAGCTTCAGGAAAGACGAGGACCCCAGAATAATACGCAAGTGAAACTAATATATGTTGAACCTCGCAGAGCAGACCCTAGAGTCGTTGGTATCACTCGAGGAGGCATTGTTACAGGAGAGGATAGACTGATTCAAGGAAAGATTACAAAAGATTCAGGAGTTAGGAAAGCTACAGAGAAGACCCAAACTTTTGATGCGAAGAAAGAAAGACAAATATTTGAGGAGGTAAGAAAAGAGTTCAAAGCGAACCAAGGTTCTTCATCAAAGACACGACTAGAAGTAAGAGAATATGGAATTCCTCATGAATTTGATCAGTTAGCTTCACCAAAAGAAGGAAAAGAGGTAAGTAAGCTCATAGATTTTTTATATACTTGTATTAATTTAATTCAGGATGACAACGCTATACAAGAGCTACAAAGCTTAATCAGACAGTATGAGCTAGGAAAGATAGACCCCTTACTGAATAGGGTAGTACACCAAATTGCAAGAAGGAGAAGGACAAATAAGGAATTACACTTGAATGCTCAAATAGGAGAGTATGACATAGACTATGTGGTCCTTGACTTAGGGTTGGAGGTCAATGTCATGGCGAAACAAACCTGGGCACTGATGGAAAAATTGAAGTTGATCTATTCCCCTATCAAGCTTAGGATGGCTAACTAGCAAGCTGGTAACCCATTTGGACGGTTGGAGCATGTCCCTGTGGACATCGACGGAGTAAGAGCATTTGCAGATTTTGAAGTAATTGAGATAGTTGAAGACAACTGTCCTTACCCTGCGCTGCTAGGAATTGATTGGGCCTTTAATAATTCCACTGTGATTCATTTAAAGAAAAGACATATGAAATTTGAAAAGGATGGCCTTAGGGCCATCGCACCTTTAGATCTATACGAAGGTCAGTGATACAAAGAACCCATCAGAGAGGAAGACCGCGTATACAAACTGGAAAACATGTACAAACTAACAGCTAGACAGCAGGATTACATTAATCCTACAACCGATGGGAACTTAAGCTGGCGAAGTGACAATGCGTGTTCATCAGATTCATAAGAAGCATTGGAGAACTGGCAGAACTAGATGTATGAAGTATCTACAAGGAGATGTGCTAGATTAACCAGAGAGGTTCATTGGATCGACACAACAATGAGTAACTTACCCACATTTGATGGTCTGAATCCTTTAGAAGCCTTCCTATCAGACTTTGAAACAAGTGTACCAACCCAACATAGATTGTTGGAAATGGATGAGGCCCTGAAAGCCACACCAACAAGATGGTGGGGGACACATAAAAGCAATATCACAGACTAGTTACAATGTTGTACTTTGATCACAGCGCGGTTCTTAGCACAAGAAGAAAGCTGTGAAGTTCGATACACATGCTGAAGCTGCCCGAAGGACCATGTGCGAAGCTGTGAGGAGGCCTGGAATAACATTCCATGAGAACAGTGGGTGCACATATTCATTAAAACACTGGAAGCAACCCCTATCAACTGGTAACTTCAAGCGGAGTTGTGCCTCATCACTGCAGATTGGGAAGGTATGACTCAAAATTTTGTAACCACCTTCTTATTTGAAAGTCAATATCCTTCAGTAGACCAAGCATTACAGATTGTGAGATAGAAATTATTTGAGGAGGCATCTAGCCTCCGTTTAGAACAAAAAGAGGACGATTGGACTGCGCGCTTCCAAAAACTGCAGAGTTGTTACAACATCAATGCCGATGAAGATGATGATCCGAGGAAGGTGAACATTGAAGAAACAAAAGGACAAAGAGATGTGGAAGGAACTGGAGTTGAGCTACCATTTATTGGTCAGCCAATCAAGATTAAGAAGGTCAATATTGGAATAGAGGAGACACCGAAACTTGCCAATGTCGAAGATTATTGGGATGTTGCTACCATTGACAAGATTACAGAGTTGTTGCACGAATATCAAGAATTGTTTCCGACCAAGTTCAATGATATGAAGGGTATCAAAGGACCTATGGGAGAGATGAGGATACCTTTAAAACCTGATGCGAAGCCAGTCAAGCAAAGACCCTACAAATTGAACCCAAAATATAAGGAGAAAGTGAAGATTGAGCTAGACAAAATGTTGGAAGCAGGGATTATAGAACCTGTCAAAGAGTCGGAGTGGATCAACCCTATGGTGGTGCAAGACAAGAAGACAGGTGAGATCAGGATCTGTGTAGATCTCAGGAAGCTGAACGATGCTTGTTTGCATGACCCTTTCCCTACACCATTCACTGACAAAGTGTTAGATAACGTGGGAGGCCAAGAGGTGTATTCTTTTATGGATGGATTTTGAGGATACCATCAGATCCGGATTGCCAAGGAGGACCACCATAAGACCATGTTTTCCACAGAATGGGGATCCTATCAATATATAGTAATGCCATTTGGGCTGAAGAATGCCCCAACCATCTTTTTTAGGGTGGTGGTAGAAGCCTTCAAAGAGTTTTTCCATAAATTTCTAGAAGCATATTTTGACGACTTGACTGTTTTTAGTTTGTTGAAAAATCATATTGAATGTCTAAGGCTAATGTTGGACAAATGCAGGCAATGCCAAATTTCTTTGAATATGAAGAAGTGCATCTTCTTCTCACCATTGGGAGTGCTATTAGGTCATATTGTATGCAAGCAGGGATTGTTGGTTGATCCATCTAAAATTGCCATTATAGTTGATTTGCCACCTCCCACTTCAGTCAAACAACTGCACACTGTGTTGGGACACACTGGATATTATAGGAAGTTCATCAAAGGATATGCACATATTACAACACCAATGGAGAAACTTTTGAAGAAAGACTGCCAGTTTAGTTGGATAGAAGAATGTGAGAAGAGCTTCGACACATTGAAACAAAAGATGGTTACTACGTCCTATTCTGGTCTTTCCAGATTGGAGTAAGGAGTTTCATGTGCATGTCGATGTGTCTTCTATTTCCTTAGGAGCAGTGATAGTACAGCCTAGAGAAGGGGATATCGACCATCCGTTAGCTTTTGCTAGAAGGAAGCTATCTACAGCTAGAATTAATTACACCACTACAGAGAGAGAAAGATTAGCCATGGTATATGCACTGCAGAAATTATGCAACTACTTGTTGGGAGGACACTTCAAAATGTTTACTGATCACTCTGCACTGTAGTACATAGTCAACAAGCCAGTGTTGGGGGGGAGAATATGTAGATGGCTACTGCTATTTCAGGAATATGATTTTGAAGTTGTGGTTAAGCCAGGAATAATGAACAAAGTTTTTGACCACTTATCGATGTTGGAACATGGCGAAGAGCCCACCAATTTGGAGGACACACTGTTGGATGCACAACTGCTATCCATTAGAAAGATTGATGACCACTTCATAGACATCATGCAGTTCTTATCAACAGGAATGGCACCTAGTGAGTATACAATTCCTCAGAAGAAACAGTTAGTGGTGCGTGCTGCAGACTTTTCACTTATAGATGGGAAACTATACAAGATGGGACCTGATGAGATATTAAGGAGGTGTGTTATGGAGGAAAAGAGACCATTGATCCTCGAAGAATATCATGAAGGCATCACAGGAGGACATTACGTAGGGAAAGCGACTCCACAGAATGTTCTGAGAGATGGCCTTTGGTGGCCTACCCTACACAAAGATGCTAAAGATTATGTCAGATCTTGCAATGTATGCCAAAGAGTTGGGAAACCGTCCAGAAGAGACGAAATGCCATTAGCACCACAGATGACCCTACAAGCATTTGAAAAGTGGGCCATTGACTTCGTGGGACTTATAAACCCACCAGGAAAGCACACATGAGCAAGGTACATCATCACTACGACATAATACTTGACTAGATGGGTTGAAGCCAGAGCAGATAAGGACTGTAGTGCAACTACAATTGCCCGCTTCATATTTGATGACATAATAACCCAGTTTGGATGCCCCAAGATCCTTATGAATGATCAAGGCATACATTTCATAAACAAGATAGTTGAAGCCCTGACTGAGGAATTTGCAGTTTACCATCAGAAGAGCACACCTTACCATCCTCAAGCAAATGGGACAGTTGAAGCATTCAACAAAATATTGGAGACAACACTGAAAAAGATTTGAAGTGTGAACATGGGTGACTGGGATTTAAGAGTACCTGTAGTACTATGGGCTTATAGAACCACTTGCAAGAAATTAACAATGCAAACCTCTTTCAAGTTGGTGTATGGCCTTGAAGTTGTTGTCCCCATGGAATACTTGGTGCCAAGATTAAGAATTGTTGCATTTACATACATGGATGCTACTGGCACTATTTGCGAGAGGCTTGCACAGTTAGTTGAACTGGAAGAAGACAGATTTATTGCAGGATTCCATCAACAAGTTCAGAAGGAATGAGAGAAGGCCTATCATGACAGGCACAACAAGAAGAAGGCATTCAAGCAAGGTGATTTAGTACTAGTGTATGACAGAAAGTTCCTGAAACACCCTGGGAAGTTCAGAACACATTCGCTCAGACCATATGAGATCGCTTATTTTACAGAGGTAGGAGTTGCGCAGCTGAAGACATTGAATGGAGAATGGAAGGAAGGATTGGTAAATGGGAGTCGACTGAAGTTGTACTATGACAACCAGTTGCCTCGCAACTCTCAGTAAAAGCATGAAGAACAGGGTCTAGGTAACAGGTGCAGTTGAAACTGGGTACCAGACACAGATAATATAGTTTTCACAAGGATGGAGAGGAGGCATAGAGCAGACAGCAAAGGCTGCACTGCACAGTGCAAAATCGAAACAAAATAGAAGGATCAAATCTGAAGTGCCTCAGGATGAGTCACAAGTGAGTTTTGGGGGCATGTTGTCCCTTAGTTATGGAATCAAGAGAATATCAAGGAAGAAAAGGTGAAATGTAAAATTTGTGGAAGACACAGTGACTGTTACTGGGTCGAAGTGAGAAAAAGAGCAGAAAAGATGGAGCGAAGTACGGAAAAGAAAGTCGTTGAACGATGAAATTGAGGATGAAAGATCAGTAAGGAAGAAGGATCATGGACAACTCAGCAAGTGGAAAAAGCCACCGTTGGATGCTTTGGAGCACTGTGCGAGAAGGAAGGAAAGACAGGCTGGTAAAGCCCAGGAAAATGCGGGTCAAGTTGACCTAGGGTTTTAGACACCTAGGGTTTTGGTAGCTAGGGTTTTGACACCTAGGTTTCGACCTAAGGCTGTCGGTGATCTATTGTAATGTATAAATAAAGGTCAATAGGACCTGGGTTGGGTCGGTACGATATTGTTCTATTTCTTTCAGTCGAGGAGCAATTTCAGTCTGGCACGTTTTCCATTTCAAAAACTCTTGTTTTGACAGGCAGTTATGGTCTCGACAACTCTCGCTTCTCGGGCAAGGAAAACTTCCGTATTTAAGAAAGAATTCGATGCCTTTCTTTTAAAGTAACAGAGTCAGAGAGAATTAATTAAGATGTGGCTCTGGGATTGGTGTTCCCATTATTGCTAATAATGATAGTATTGTGGTTGAAACAGGGACCAAAGATTATGATGCACGACTATCGAAGAGGACAGCTACATATACTATTGCAGGTGAGCTCCACATCTCCATTATCTCTCGTTCTTATCGTATCTTATTTGTTGTAGAGTACAAATTAAATATGTCCAGCTTAACTAAATTATAACTTAGTTTATTTGATATCTTCTACTTATTTTTACTTTTATTATTTTTTGGCCATATTCAGATTACTCTAAATATTCTATGTTTTTTTATTTTTTTTGGAAACATGGAACGTATATATTTTAGATTTTTTCAAGTTTTTAAAAGACTAAATAAATTTGTGCATTCAGAAATAAGATTTGAACACTGTAAAATTATTATTTTACCAACCATAGCCATATTCCAATAATAATCACCACTAAATTATCAATAACTCTCTTGTGGATGATAGTATGTGCAACCAACACACACTATACATAAATTTATTCTTATAATAAATACATGGGAATCCTACCCTAGTCCGTAAAGCAGTAACGTTCTACTTTTTTATTGTATTTCGACCATTTTTTTAGTTTGATTTTGCCCAAAATCTGGTGATGAATGGTTGGATCTGCAGATTTGAGTGGCTAAGTTTGTATAATTCGAGTGTCCCAGGGGTTTTTCAGCAGACTGAATCAATTTATGCATTCTGAAATGCAATTTAAACAACAGAAAATAACGATTTTGTCCAAATTGCTCCTCGACTAAAATTGCTCTTCGATTGAAATTCCCAACCCGCCATGCTTACTCAACCTTTTCCACAACAAGAATCCATGGTTGCTCAAACCCCCTCTCCTGGGGGCAATTCTAACCATTCTCATGATGAAGCCTCCACGAGTGCTCACATTTACATGTTTAATGGGATCAATTTGACCACTCTCTCTATGACATACGACACACCAGCTAAACCTGACAAAGCCAAGGTCACTAACAGTTCTTTACCGGATCCATCACCATCCTTCGTTATTCCTCCATCTATTAGTCCTCCATCTGGACCACTTCATATAGAGAAACCTTCGTTTGACTCTATACTTTGCCCTCCCAAGAGTATTATCCGTAAATCTACTTTTAATCCTAGTTCACATGCCACCCAAAACTATACCATTGTTGAAGTTTTGGCTCAGGCATCGTGTGCTATGTCTATGTTAGAATTTCTACAGCACTTCCCAAGTCAATGTAGAACGCTCTTGGTTTCTATTGGCGCTTATGATCTTGAGTCGTCCAACAATATCATGTTTAATCTGGATAATTATAAGTCTCGACTCTCTCACCAACTAGCTTTTCAAATCGATGTTGTTGTTCACAATCAACAAATTCATCGAACTATCTCGGATGAGGGAGCCTCTACTTGTGTCATGTCTTTATCCTGTTGGAAAATCTTAAAATCACCTGCACTTAACAAATCCCCTACGATGTTATGCGCATTCGATGGGCGAGGTTTTCATCCTCATGGACTTTTATAGTCCTTAGCCGTTCAGTTGGGCAGAAAAACTATTACTATTGACGTCGAGGTGGTTGATGCTCCCCTCGATTTCAACTTGTTACTCGGAAGAAGTTGGTTTTATGCTATGAATGTCGTTGCTTCATCAGTGTTTCGATGTGTACAATATACTCATCAAGGTAAAATTGTCACTGTCGATCAGTTAGATTTTTGTACACTCGATGCTCGCGCTCCCGCTACCAACAATATTCCTTTCTTGGGAGATCAAAAAATCACATATGAAAGCATTGGTGTTGGCTTGTTGAAAGATTCTAGCCTTATGGGTACCTTCCCTACACCACTTCCACCAACTACACATCATATTTCCACCGTCAATATGATTTCGACTATGACTTTTCAATCTTTGGAATCATCTGACCCTTGGATTGTACCTAGTCTTCTAGAATTCAATGCACTGGGTGACACCATGCCACTTAGTCCAGCCGAATCATCATACATTGCTATTCAATCTACTTATCCCTCCTCGGATGACCAACATCTATTGGCACCCGACACTTATTCGATGCCATCATGGTTAAATTCCTTGTCATCTGCGTTCGACTACATTTCCCCAATTTTTCCTTTCGATGAATCTATTCTGGAAATGCTTACCATCAACGAACTACCTTGGGATGATAACCATCATCGATCATCTTTTCTTCCCCCACTTGAAGAAATCCAGGAAGATATACGCTCTATCTTCCCTCTCGATGTTGTTGATTTTTCATCATCCCCCATGTCTTCGACATCAGATGACTTAGATCTGGTAGTTGACATGGTAATCTCTTTAGTAGGCCTATTGGAGCCTAATCTCCTTACCCCTGATGAGACCCTCGACATGTGTTCCTTCCGGAGTGTTCTTCTTCCATCCAGTGAAGATCTCTTGGGAGCCATTATCGAGTTTTATCCCTTGACATGGTGTCCTTCCAGAGCATTATCCTCTTGGAAGCCATGATCACGAAGAGTCTACGAGCATAGTTTCTCTTCTCTGTGGCAAGCTTGTTAAAAAATGAAACATAAGATTTGAGCATAGTTTTCCTCTCTGTAGCAAGCTCGTTAAAAAATGAAACAAAAAATCTAGGGATTTCCGANAACATAAGATTTGAGCATAGTTTTCCTCTCTGTAGCAAGCTCGTTAAAAAATGAAACAAAAATCTAGGGATTGAACCTGGAGCCTTGAGCATAGTTCTTTTCTTGTGTCAAGCTCGTTAAAAAATGAAACAATCACCTCTCCTGTCAAATTGATTCTTTCGCTAGGTATTGTAGATGTCGAGTCAAGTCTTTCACTAGGTCTCATATTTGAACCTTCTTTTCATCCACCTATATCCTTTTTCTCCATCTAGTACAGAAATTGGTGACATCCTCAAAGTTGGTGAATGAATTGAATCTTGGGGGGGCATGTATCCATCCTTTGATGATCATTCTGGAGTTAAGCCACTAGCTTTCAAGCTGGGGGCATACCGAGCTTAGTCTTTATTCCTTCTCATGCTCGTAAAAAACATGAGAATGCAACCAGGTAAACTTTTATCTCTTGTTCGGACTTGCATGGATACACGAAAAAGGAACCCCCTAGAGTCGCCTTTAAGATTTTTTCAAGCTCTTTAAACATGAAAAGATTGCCGAGTGATCTTACTTCCTTTCCGACTCGTTAAAAGGTTTGAAAGGGTGTCTTTTGAGTGATAATTTATCTCTTTTTCGGCCTCGCAAGACTAACATTACGAAAAAGGACAACACTGGAGTCTTCTTTAAGTCATTTTCAGACTCTCTAAATATGAAAAACCACCGAGTTTACCTTCTCTGGACTCGTTAAACAATCATACATTGGAGGCCCCATATGGGACCGAACCCTTACTTCTTCCAGTTCATTAAATAAAGGAAGAGGGATTTACCGAAGGTGAGTTATACCGAGCATGTGTTACCCTCCCTGAGCTCATTAAATTAAAAAGAGGTACTCATCTATCTGGATGGAGGAAAAAATTGAAGGAAGCAAGCCAAGCCGCTTTTTAGAACATCAGCAGTCGCCCTTGAACACGACACTTTGTCTTTGCATGCATTTTGATCTGCTAAACCTCTGCACTGAACCAATCCTCTGAGTTCTTCACTCCTTTGGGTCACCCGACGAAAGTCACAGTATCCACTGCATTATCAAGTTTTGGTCCATGTAAAGTTTCTACTGTCATGCCTCAGTGTTCAAGGGAAGTATTTGCCTCGAGAGTCAACCATCACAAATTTCCCATTTCAATACCCTTGTCAGTCCATGTTCTTTTGATCCACCAATCTACATCTCTGTGTCTATTTCGTGTCATTTATGAGGGATACATCAAGGCCCTCCTTCAACGAGTCTATTCCTATCGACTTCAGCACATTATTCGGGAACTAGACTTAGAAACTAGTTAGTACCTTGGGACCTGCATGCCTCAACGAAAGGCCTCCTTGTGTCCGACAGTAGGTTTACATCATTGACCTCTGATTGGATAATTCCACGAATGTTCGACTTCATCTCATCCATTCACATTCGTTGGAATGTACTAGAGTACCTTGGGAATCATTGACATCAATGGTGATTTCCCTCGCGCTTGTTAATGGTTTACCTTTTTGACCAGTAATCAAGTGGTTTCTGCCATGTTCGACATTAGGACATCTATTCACATGGTTAGATTTGTACTACATCGAGATCGGTAAGAAGACCCTGGGTTGAGTCATCACTCTTATATGTGCTTTTCCCAGGTTGCGACAGAGTTTCTTTTTAACATTGACACATATACTGTCACATAGATCCACTTTGTATTGGTCGTGGCTATGTCTTGTCGTCTCGTAGATCCATTGTGTATTCTTCATGGCTACGATTAGTTCAGGTCATAGGAGTATAGATCCACATTGTATCTTCAGTGGATATACCTTTTTGTCAATATAATTATGGATCTGCAGTGTATTTATGGCAGCCATACCTTGAAAAGTCTTTATCACTCAAGCATAGGTATGTCTGCCTTGGGTTTGAAACATGTCATAATATTTGTTTGATGGTTGTGTGCAGCTTCTATTAGTATCTGCCTCGAGAATCAACCATCACAAATTTCCTGTTTCAATACCCATGTCAGTCCATTTTATTTTGATCCACCAATCTACATCTTTGTGTCTATTTCGTGTCATTGATGGGGGATACATCAAGGCCCTCCTTCGACGAGTCTATTCCTGTCGACTTCAACAGATTATCTAGGAACTAGAATTAGAAACCAGTTAGTACCTTGGGACATGCATGCCTCAATGGCAGGCCTCCTCGTGTCCGACAGTAGGTTTACATCATTGACCTCTGATTGAATAATTCCACGAATGTTTGACTTCAACTCATCCATTCACATTCGTTGGAATGTACTAGAGTACCTTGGGAATCATTGACATCAATGGTGATTTCCCTCGCGCTTGTTAACAGTTTACCTCATTGACCGGTAATCAAGTGGTTTCTGCCATGTTCGACATCAGGACATCTATTCACATGGTTAGATTCATACTACATCGGGATCAGTAAGAAGACCCTGGGTTGAGTCATCACTCTTATATGTACTTTTCCCAGGTTGAGACAGAGTTTCTTTTGAACATTGACACATATACTATCACATATATCCACTTTGTATTGGTCATGGCTATGTCTTGTCGTCTCGTAGATCCACTATGTATTCTTCATGGCTACGATCAGTTCAGGTCATAGGAGTATAGATTCACATTGTATCTTCAGTGGCTATACCTTTTTGTCAATATAATTATGGATCCACGGTGTATTTATGGCGGCCATACCTTGAAAAGTCTTTATCACTCAAGCATAGGTATGCCTTCCTTGGGTTTGAAACATGTCATAATATTTGTTTGATGGTTGCGTGAAGCTTCTATCAGGTTCTCTGACTCTATACCCTTGCTTGAAAAATTCTACAAATTACTTCAGTCATCAGTTCTCATATTCTAACTTCGCACTTTGGGGGGCAATTGGTTACACATCAAAATCACTCATTATGATGATGGCCTAGTGTGGTCATTACTAATGTCGTAGTGTCGCAAGTTTCACAAATGTCGCAAACATCATACTGTGATCTTTCCTATGTCATTCCCCTAACGACATCACAAGGAAAATTATGACACCTTCAAATACTGGTTTAAGAAGGAGAAATCATCTGACGAGGAGTACAAAGCATTTTCCATGAAGAAACCCACTCAAAAATCAATTTTGGAAGATAGTGCTCCCCTGTACACTGTCAGGGAGTGATAGCGCTCCCTAGCCCTCTTTGGGGGAGTGTTGCAATGCTCTGTGCACCCTTTTGGGAGAGCGCTGCCCTTTTTGAGAAAACTTTGGTTTGTTGAGACAAATCAGGGAAGAATCCTCTCAATCTTTGAAAGTAGTTGGACTCAAATCTGAGGTCAAGGCTTGATCTTAGGGAATATCCTCAACTGAAGGAGAGGAATCCTCAACTTATCCCAAATATCTCTCAAGTGGTTTGGCCTCTCCAAGCCTATATAAGGAGGCTTTCTCATGGTGAAGATAGATGGAGACATTGTAAAGTATCTAACTTATGATCTCATGAGGGAGATATCATTGAAGCATCAACATTCTGTGTGTGGATTATTTGAGCAAGGGTCTGGAAAAAGAGATCTTGGTGAAGCTGTTGCACTTACATCCATGGTTGTAAGCACCACTTTGTTCTCATTAATATAAATCTATGCTTGGCCTGTTTCCTTTAAAGTTTGTGTACGTTTCATAAACTTGTTTCTTTCATAGATCCATTATGAAGCTAATCATGGTAGTGTAGGAAGCATCGTTGTTGTTTCTCAATGTATTACAAGACCTTCTGAAGAACTTGGAGATCAAGATTAGCCTGGATCAAGCAAGGGAAAACATCGATAAAAAGGTATTTACTATTCTTCCTTCTTCTTCTTTGATAGTTTAGCTTCATGAAAAGGAATGTTAGTGTCCATAATCAAACTTTTTTGTCTTGGTTATAGAGGTCTAGTATCCAAGAGGAAATCCACTTGTTCGCAAGGGGATTCTCCTATAACACCTAGCAATAAGGAAGAATAAGTCCAATGTAAGAAGACCTAATAGAAGCTTCCTCTTCTAGAAGGATCTTCCTCTAGATGGTTCTTTCGATAGACATATTTAGTATAAATAGGAGTCGAGGGTATGCTAACTCTTGTCTTGGATATTACTGTAACAAAGCTCTACTCAACTGAAGGTTGCCCCCTCGAAGAGGCAAGTGAACATTTCTCTCAGTAATCAAAGTGTTCTTTCTGGTATTATTCTGGCATCATTATGGTATTATCGTGGTGTTATTCTGGTTATATTGTTGTTCATATTCCATTTCTAGCTTTTTATTTATGTTCTGCATACTTTTTATATCTGGAATATTACATTTTTTGTTGTTGTAGACCATCCAAACGACTTTGCGCACACAAAATTGAACCTGTGCACCCATATTTAGCATGTGCAGCAACACCATAAGGTAGTGCATGCGTCGTGCACCTATAACCAATGTGGACCACTTCTCTGTCGCACCAATAACTGATGCACACTACTTTTGTGTCGCATGCCAATATCCACCGTGCACAATTTTGGTTCATGCACTAATACCTGTTGCGCACAATTTTTGTGTCGTGCGCTAATATTCCATGCGCATTTTACTATACGCGTTGCACCATGCCAAAATTTAGTACACCCCCACCATGCACTAGTACTTCGCACACACCATTAACTAAACTGTCACACGACAACATATACTTGCATTGCGCACACACCAACAAAATTTCTCTGTGCTCTGTCAATACTGCGCACACCACACACACCATTATTATGTGTGTGCACACCACGTGCGCCAGTATTACGCATGCACCACTCAATCCGCACCGCGCAATGCTAAATTTAGTGCGCACACCCGCGCGCCAATATTTTTCACGCATTGCCACTCTGCACCACGCAGTGCCAAATTTAAGTGTGCAGACCCACGC
>SNQJ01S0037970.1:38633-53619 GCA_010110895.2 Picea sitchensis
ACAAATAGGTGTTGTTCAAGGTCCTCTGACCCAACTCCATGGAATTCAGGCACCCTCAACATGTTATCTATTGTTTCCATTGTATTATGTGTAGTATTTGATTGTCTTTGATTCATTGTGCTACTTCCACTATTCTGGTTGTCTCCACTAACTACAATTGTTCTTGAACAAGTTTTGGTTTATGTTTCAATTCTCAATGACGCACAAGGGATCGTGGGTTGGACGCAGATTCCGATTTGAGAGGGACTTCCTTCAATTGTTGGACTATACTGAAGATCCATTTCTTTCTCCTTCCTCTTCCTTTCTCTATACGATGTGATCTGGAGCACTACATTGGGGTCCCTTTTCTCGATTTCTCTATGCTACTATTCTCTCTCAGCCACAGTCTCCCTATTACTATACCTAAACCTTTTCCCACAACACAATACTCCAATCTGTCTGTCTGAATCGTTGTCTTCTTGTCTATGCATCCTCAGCCCATTCGTTTCTCATTCATCTCTTTTCTCATTTATTCCTACTCTCATATCATTCTTTGTTGATCCCCCAGTCCCCTATGTGCGCGAAGGCCCCTAGCAGCTAGATTCCATTTTCATAACATTTTTGTCACACAACAACATCTTTATCCAAGTAGATAATGCGTTCAAATATCTATTGCATGAGCCCTTGAAAAACTCCCTTTCCGCGACACTCTAAGACTGGGTGCAATCTATTGCAAACTCTGCAATGTAACCCCCCAGTATGTTATTCAGCCAAAAATCAACTGCATGAGAAACCTTATCAATTAAGATATTCAACTTTCTGATCAATTTAGGAGTCTAGTTTCTCAGAGCTTCGGTTGTAGATCTTCCAACATTCTCAACTAATCTATGTAACCATTAATTCAAGATTATCGAGAATTCACCAAAGAAAATTTTGTGCAGATATGTGAATACATACCTTTGTAGCCATTATTTGTCACTGAGTTGTGAATTCTTATTCTGTTCTCTGGAAAATTCTCGTTTCTTCCTTTCTATCCAATCTGTGATCTTTTGCTTATTCGGCCTCCATAACATTCCACTCAATTACAGATCATGGTCCCAACAACAGAACCTTTTGTTGGCATATAGGGCAAACCCTAGGTTCATAGCATTAATCAACTAACAAAACCCTTATACACTGGCCCTTTCGACATCACTTGCAAGTAAGTGAAGTCTCACCCAATGCATCTAGAGGGGATGCACAAACCAAGCTTCTGTAGTGGGGAGGGGAAGCAAGGAATTCAACATATTCCTCCTAACTGTCTACTCAAGTGCACAGTTTCCATTAGTTACCCTTTACTTATTATGTGACATATACAGTGCAGGACATTACCTTACTTAAATTTTATTCATTCATTCATTCAATCATTGCGACATTGTCATAACATAAGTGTATTCACGTTACTTAAGCAATTATCATCATTGTGCATTATTCATAACATGTTAACCATTCAATAGATCTATGCCAATTATCTATCACATTCATCAGAGAAGAACAAATACAACATCACAACAAGACATAGCTTTTATGTGGTTCACCCCAATCTTGGGCTACGTCCACAACAACTAGCTTCTTATATTAGTCATTCATAATTTTTTTACAACTACACATTGCGCTTACAAATTATGCAATAATAACATTACCCAAATCTGCCTAGTCGTTTTGTTGTAGTGTGAGTCTATCTCCGGAAGCCTCAGTCATGTATTTATAACTGTGAACATTACTTAATCTTTACTTGGACTTCTCACCATCTACCCAAAACCATTTACATATTTATACATAAGAAGTAGGGCTAAGCATGTTACAACATTGTCACTAAGTGGACAAATAGTCCCAAAAATCCTAACAGATTGTAACCATTTTCCACCTTTGACGCGTCACTTCGTCACATTTCCTTCTGTCACATGCTTTAACTCAAAATCCGCTCTACATCGTGTGCTTCATTCCAACTTCTAATGGCCTCTTTATTCTTTAATATTATTTTGACGCAGTTCCCAAAACTATCAAAACTTATCCAAAATGCCTATCCAAAAAGGGGGTACCACATTTGTACAAGGTCAAATTTACAATTAGCCTTTTTGGCCAAGGGTAGGCCTTTGAAAACGTGACAGTAAGTCACGACGAAAATCAAATATGAAGACATATTAAACTTTTTATTCTTTCAGAAATTTCCCAACTGAAAAGATAACTCTCTTGACAAAATCTTGGCCGAGTCAAAGATGGCATTCTCATTAATTGAGAAATACAGTATATACAAAGCAATCTTAAGAACCGTAGCCGTAGATTCTTGTGCAATTATTCTGGTGAATAACCATGCCATTTCTCAATATGGGTCAACAAGATTTTAACTCTAGGTTGTAGTATTAAAATCTAGATATGTTTTCCTATGCCATTTGCAAGCTTTAATGTTCCTTTGATCATAATCAATGGGTGGCATGGATTTTTTTTATCATTGTCGAGCTTGATATCAAATAAATGGCATGTATTTGATATTATGTAGTGTCAAAGTAAGCAAACTTAAGTATGCGTACAATTTAATGGGTGGAACAACAATGGTGTTGGAAATTCCATTAAGTGCGTGATATTCTAATATTTAAATATAACTTCGTTTGAAACATGAAGGAAATGTATGGATTTATTGTGTTAACATGTACGCTGATTAAGCCAGGTTCTAGTTTAGTTTTTCCTCGAGGAAGGAAAAATTGAGTAAACTTTGTTATCTTTTAAGAGGTTTTCAACATAAATTATCCTTGTGTTTTCATTGAAATTTGTAGGTTTGAAAGATGAACTAAAATGAAAGAAAATGTTTCCAATGTCTCATGTTGACCAAAAGAACATTCAAGAAGGCATAACAAAAAGTAATGGGAGTGTCTGAGAAGTAACAATAACTGGTTCTAACATAAATACATGTGGAAGGACACACCTTATGAGTTGTACATGGGAGGCCATAAACTTTGATAGAACA
Organism: Picea sitchensis; assembly: GCA_010110895.2. Lineage (NCBI taxonomy): Eukaryota > Viridiplantae > Streptophyta > Pinopsida > Pinales > Pinaceae > Picea > Picea sitchensis. Next base: position 41,617 of record SNQJ01S0037970.1, read on the forward strand.
ATGTCTGAGGAGAGGCATTATCTGTCTAAATCAATAGAAATTATTTATTCTATATATGTTAAGAAGCGTTAAATAAAACTTGGAATGTATCCATTAGGATTTACATTAGACACTTAGCCCAACAAGAGAAATCCAAAAGAATTTTTATAAGAAAATTTAAGAACAAGATATTAAATTTGGAAGAAAGAGAGGATATGAGGCAAGAAATGGATGGGAAGGATGATGATTTATAAGTACTGGGAGGTCATGGGAGTTGAGGAAAAGGCATGGATGCTCCGACTCGTTTTAAAGAAGGTAATGAGATTTAGATTGTAGTTGATTGTTGTCGTGATACATCTTTGAGAGGTGAACATCCTAAATCTATAATCAACCGAAAATAGAATAGAAAACGAATTGAAAACTATGTAATAGAAAATGACGTACTCATGTTGGTTAGGATCACACCTAATGCCACAACAGTATGGATGCGACACAAGGGGATCATAGGCGTGTCTGGAGCAGTCTAGGGGCTGCAGGGGAGGAACATGGGAAGGGCATGGGATAGTTTGAACATGGAGCTACTCGCCAGCCACACTGCATTGAATGAACGTGGAGCTACCCCTAACGACGTTGGAAATGGAGATGGAACGATAGGCAAACAGACAGAGCAAGCAAACAAAGGAAATAGACAGGAGGATGCAACATGGGTTTTGAGTGCTAAAGATAGGACACCTTTGGTGGCCGATAAGTAAAAAAACGTAGAATAAGTAGGCTATATCTATTATATTATAATATACTTCAATTTAGATTTTTCCAATATTGGTGATTAAATTCCCCACTTTTATTATAAAATACTAAAATTTAGTCCAATCTTTAAGATGCAAAGGCAGTCATCAAACATAAACCCTTTACCCTTTTTTAGTCAATCCGAGTACAATTATTGAATATTTGTTTTCTAACCATAATGTATTTTTTTTTAATTAATAACTAAATGTAATTAGTTTACTTAAAGTGAAAATCCTTGACTATGAATTAGCAACATCAAGAAGGAAGTGAGGTGGGTGGGAATGACTGGATAGATTCATTGGATTAGGGAGATTGGTAGAGGATTGGATCACAGAGATTGGTAGAGACTTTTAACTCATTCTAAATAAATTATGAAATTAGATGCTATCACTATCCCTCGTTTGCCACCAATAATAAATTATATAATTAAATATAATTAATTAAAATAATATTTATTTTATATAATTATTCAATATAAAAATCTTAATATTAATATTAATATATATAATTATAATAAAATATATATATTAATATTTAAAAATTTAATAATAAAATTATTCACTGGGTGAAATAATGTGACTTCATATGATTATTTAAGAAGAGGAATCTTCATATTAATATAGTTTTTTTTAATATAATTACAAAAATAAAATTAGGTCATCATTATAATTAATCTAGTTATTTTTAATATAATCATAAAAATAAAATTAGATCATCATTATAATTTAATGATTATTTTTAATATAATAATAATAAATTTTCATTATCATTCTCGTTTAGAGTATTATTTTTAATATAATAATAAAAATAAATTTAAATCATCATTATCACTCATATCATACACCATGTGATTATTTAATATAAGAAATTTCATATTAATATATATCTAATATAGCTAATATCTTATGAATATAATAATAAAATATTTAGCGTACATATCAATACTAAAAATCTTGGTTGCTTGTACGATAATATTTTAAAAACTTAAATATATTATGGTTCATTCTTTTATCCTTTCACCTTTCCAAGTCATCATTATCCTTTCACATGTTCGCTGATAAGAGGAGCTAGGAAAAAGAGTTGTGTTGGTCGATGGTAGTCCACAATAAAGTCGGAGTCTTTCACTATTAGAAAATGCGGTGACAGCTGTATAGCGATTCTTCACGTGAAGAAATCATGACATGTAATGAGAAAAGGGGAATCAGCTGGAATTCATGAAACGATAGAAAGTGGAGAATTTCTTCAAAAGTTGCTATCAATTATCTTCCACTATTAAAGTCGGTAGTCTTCCACCAATAGAAAATGCGGTGACAGGTGTATAGCGATTCTCCATGTGAAGAAATCATGACATGTAATGTGAAAAGAAAAATCATGAAATGAAGAAAAAAAGAAATGTCATGGTCGCCCGCTAGAAAATAAATATCGTGGTGTTCGTCCACAAGAAAGTCGGTGGTCTTCCACTATCAGAAAATGCGATTCTCCTCCTATGTGGAGAAATCACGAAATGTACTGAATTCGCAGAATTTTTTAAAAAAACTTCGGCGCGGTTATATTCTTAAAATGTCATATCATTATTATTGCCAGAGCATTATGTCATATCTATTCTCTTAGAGGAATACGTGTCTACCTGGAAACCAACTGCAAGAAGCTTACAGTCAAAACGCGTTCGAGAGAGACAGAGGTACAATCTTATTTTATCATAAATTAATGTGACAATGGAAAAGATGGAAGTCACTGGGCAAAACAATTTGCAGGTAAAATTTGGTTTCACTCATTTTGGGCGACCTCTCCGGAATCTGGTAAGCTTGCAGTAAAAAAAGGTTCGACGGAGACAGAGAAAGGACGCGAAATTCCCGCTTTCCGTTCTGCTGTGCATGCAATCAAATCACAAGATGCTTTGGGGTCTACGTTGCGTACAATATTGTTGCGTACAATGATATCGTGGAAATATTGTTGCAGACAATGCTTACTTTTAGGTGAGTTTCAATAACAACATTATTGAATTTTTTGTCATTTAGTGCATTGGTTGGAATTACATGTTTTGAAAATTAAAGTGTAGAATGAAGTGGTTGTGTTTATGAATTTATTTATAATGTTATAATTTGTGAAATTGGAAAATTTTAGTCCTGGAATTGACTAAAAACATTGTTTTTCAAGAGTGGTGAGAGACACATATTTCTTACCACTGGAGTTAAGTTAAAGCTTAGTTAAGAGAAGAGAAGCTATTTCATAAGGATTTATGATTCATGCAAAATGATTAGGGGAGCAATGGTGGCCTTAATTAGAGGAGTTCCGATTAGAACCCTATATTGAATGTCTTGGAATTGACACTAAAAACATTGCTTTTCAAGAGTGGTGAGAGACTCATATCCCTTACTAAGTCTAGTCTCTACTACTAGAGTCAAGCTAAAGCTTAGTCCAGAGAAGAAAAGCTGTTTCATAAGGATTCATGCAAAATGGTAAGGGGAGTAATGGCCTTAATTAGAGAAGTTCACATCAGAGGAGTTTCCCCCAGGACCTCTGATGACATCGGAAGACTTGAGAACAAGTCCTTCGATGAACATCAGAGGACTTTCCACTAAGCTCTCCAATGTTCATTGAAGAACTTGTTCACAAGTCCTTCGACCTCAACCACTTGACCAACCACACATTTAATGCAAGAATTCTTTTGAGTCGATATAAATGACTACCAAGTGATTTCCATTATCTTGTCGAAGGAGACGAGCTGAAGAGAGTTCCATAGAGCACACCAAGCCATTTTTGTTCGGACCCACAGCTAGTCAGCACCCTCCATGTGGCACCAAGTTGCCAGGTAAGGGAATATTTCCAATTTTATTTTTCTAGGGTTAGGGTTAGGGTTTATCCTTCATTTTTCTCTTTGTGATTTTCTTCTCCACGTTGTCTCTTAACTAGCATCTGACATTTTCCTTAGTATCCTCCATGATTATGACCGTGTTTTCACCTAGGATTAAGGTGATTGCTGTTAGGATATTTAGACACTTAGGAGTTAGTTAAGATCTACTTGGTCTAATATGTCGTTAGGTAAAAGTGTGTTTCTTTAGTATGCATTAGTATGCATTTGTAGTTAGGAAATCCGACTGATTCGCGATATGTTCAGCATAAAGTGATCCACGACGGTCTCATACTCTCCTCGATCTTATGACCATTGATCCGTGGCTAACACCCGATTAGTCCATGATCTCCTTTAAAGAGCATGGAGGTCATTTGCCGATGATCGATTGTGAGAAACCCTATTGTAAAAATCTCTCTGTAGCAATGCTCTTTGCATTAATAAAGCTGCTCCAAGTGGTCACGTTGGTAAGGGATGTTCCATTGGGGTTACCAATGAAAACATCGGTGTGTTGATCTTTTATACGGTTATGTGAGTAGTTCTACTTGAAGGTGTTAGGTCTCTGATTTGGAATACTGTGTTGTCGAACATGGTATCCAATCTTGTTTGAAGACCATCTGGTGTAGATCGAGATTGTGAATTTGAGTTGCCTCATCTCCATTTCCTGGCATTTTCATACATTTACAGGCTGAAAGGGCTTTGTTCCATTGCGTCTGGATCATGCTTTTCATTCAGGAATAGTTTTCGTTTCACTCGAAAAGGTTTAAAGTTTACTTAAGAATCGACCATTCAGGTCAGGGTATAAAGTCACGAATACGCATTTTTTTGCAGAATTTTGATTTTGTATTTGGTTTTTGTATTTTTTTATTTCGGGCTGCTACTCTTTTTAAGATCTACGTATGCTCTTTGCCCAGTGCCTTGTGCGATCTCATCAGCTCAGAATGGGAAAAGGTGCATCTTCGAATTAAACTAACTTGAGATCGTAACCACTTGTTAATCATCGAAGCTTGAAATTTTTTTTGTGTGAAAGAGTTTTTTTTGGAGCACGCTCTCCAAGGCCCGTCTTCAACAACAACAACAACAACAACAACAACAACACCCTCAATCCTCCTTGAACATTACAATATGTTTTATGAACTAGTTAGTTAAAACTTGCCTTAGTAAGAGGTCTTGAGTTCGATCTCTCTTTTGTTACTTTTGAAAAAGTTCATGCTACTAAAATTGTAAAAGTGCATTTCACTTCAAGTATAAGTGAATCACTATAGTAACTTTATATTTTAGAGTTATTTTTGCATGCAATTTTTTTTTGTTATAAGGTAACCTCATTGTAAAGTGATCCCCACTTCTCTTTATAAAAGGTGGTCATACCAAAGTAACACACCATCGTGGTTATTTGGCAATTTACCGTTTATGCCTTTTTTAAAGGGCATAACTCACATGAGTCAGTTTTGGTCACCGTTTTTTTAAAAACCTTTAAACTTTTCCGAGATTTTCATTCAGATCATTAGTTTCAGGTTTAAATCTGCATTATATGCATATTTAAAATGAAGCTACTCAAGTACTCTCGCTCGCCATACCGACAACAACTAATTCCAATGGAAGTCCCATATGGAAGATTTATTAAGTAAAGGCATGTATTGGATTACCATGGGAGCGGAAACAGCCCCCATTGCTGATGATAAGAAAGCCAAATGGGATAATAGGAATGACGAAGCCGTGGTTCTAATTGGAATGTCCCATATCTCTGATCTAAGGTACCATCTTCAAAGGAGTTGATGACCAGGCTGACTTGGGACAAAGATAATGCAGATTTAGGTAAACTCAATATTATTCGAGCACAGAGTTAGAAAATCAAATATGACCTTGAGTCAATGATTTTTCTTGCCTTGGAGACCTATCTATCTAAGTTTCGAAATCACTTGGACTTTTATGTGAAGAATGTAAAGATAAAAATGGAAGAGCGTTGCATATATCTTATTCTCTAAGCTAGGTAGTGCATGATATGTGTTATCTACCTTTATGCCACATAGAAAAGAGGCTTTAGGGAAAGCTTATATAGAACCCACTCTTGAGTCGCTGTACTTCTTTGATTAGAGGAAGATAAGCTTCTACAACTTGGGTATTGATCAACATTGCCGGTACCTCAAACAAAGCCTTAGTTGCTTAGCAAAAAGATAAACCGTGTCCAAAACAACATCCCAGCTACAACAACAAACAACCTAGAGATTAAAACCCACTCAGGATATTCTCGGCTCTAATGGTGACAAAGGATCAAATATAAAAAGAATACTAACAAGCATTGAAACTTTTGTAATAAGATGGTCATGATGAGTCCAAAAAATTTCAAGAAGATGGCAGCCTTAGAAACTGGCGATGAAGAAGCTATCGATTATTGATTCCTCTTCTTCTTCTTCCTCTTTTTTTTTTTTTTTTTTTTTTTTTTTTTCCTTCAATACACCTTCCACCACTACTTCTTCTTCTTATGAGTATCTTATTGATTCAGGAGCATCTTTATCATATGGTTAAGGATAAAGCCAAATTTTCTGGTCTAAATGAATGTAACACCAAGAAAATATTTGTTGGTGATGATAGATCTTGTAGTGTTGTAGGATCTGGAACAATTAGGAGTACAAAATGACCATTTTCAATGATGTATTATGTGTTTGAGTCTTTTCTTGTAACTATGTCGATATATCAAATCACTCATTCGGGGAAGGTAAAAGCGAGCCGAGGTTTCACCTCCACTGAAGGTTATAATCAAGGATCTAAGATCTAAACATATTCTTACAGCTGGAATTGTGATGATATTACTAGGTTGTACAAGTTTGACAACTTTGGGTCATCGGCTTTTCATCAGTTTTTGTTGCTCTGGCGATGACTTGAGCAAACTTTGCATGAGCAGTTTGGTCATCTAAACTATCCTCATTGCAACAACTATGTATTAATCCAAAAGATGGTGTGGTCTTCCTCTTGTTTCATGCAGAGAGAGATGGTGTGTGCGGTTGCTGTTCTCCGGCAAACATCCTTGAGACGATTTTGACAAAGCGTGCCTCTTAGCATCTCGAATCGCTAGCGACTTGTTCACAGTGATTTGTAGCTGATCCTCTTTCTTCTCCTTAAGGTGAAAGTATTTCTTTAACTTTCATTGATGACTTTTCAGGGCTGTGCCGGTTTACTTCTTAAAACTCAAAGTGGAAGTTTTGACAAGTTTTGGCCTACAAGGCCCTTACAAAAAAACAATCTAGACATCAAAATCAAAAGTTAAGAACAGATAATGGGCATGAATATGTTAACAAAAATTTGCTACAGATTCTTTACTACGGGGGGCATCCAAATGCAACACAACATTCCATATACACCACAACAAAATGGTGGCTGAGAGAAAGAGCAGCACATTAAAAGAAATAGCTAATTGTGATTCAATCTAAAGTTAAGTCTGATGTGGTAGGAAGCAATCCAAACATGCAAGATTACATAGTCATCCTTGCTCCCTAAGGCTCTTAAAATAGCACGAGGAAGAAGCTTGGAATAAAATTAAGCCGGATGTAAGCCACTTCCATGTATTTGGGAATGTAACATGGGCTCACATTCGATGAAGCGGAAGCGTGCGACCCTAAAAGTGAGAAGTGTATGTTTGTTGGATTGTGAAGAGAGATGTGAGGTTATAGACTTCTTCAACCACATTGTAATGAAATTGATTCTTAGAAGAGATGTTAAATTTGAGTTAGAAAATCTCTTGGCTGCGAGCCCTAATTAAGTGAGGTGTGCCTTCTTTGGCTATGAGCCATCTTAGTGAATGTGCCTTATACGTTCCCTCATTAAAGTTCTTCTTGGATGATGAAAGTGAGGGTGAAAATCCCTCGCTTCTTGACATTCCGCCCGGATGATTCCTTTGAACTGAACAAGCACCCGAGTTCCATTGCTTCCTAGATGAGTCCGTTCAACCACGAAGCCATTTGGTGATCTTGTCGGTGAGTCCTTGAGATCAAATGGGACACGTTCCACAGTTTGAGCCTCTTCTCTTTTTGGCTCAAGTTTCCAGACAGTCATGATCGAGAGACATTTGAAAAAGATTCAGGTCATCCAGATTTGGATACGACAATGAATGAAGAGTATAGTTCTTTAATAAAAAACGATACTTGGGATCTTATACCTGTTCCAAAGGAAGAAACTTGTTAAGATGCAAATGGGTATACCGAACTTAAGTATGCCTCAGATGGAAGTATCAAAAGACACAAGGCTCGTTAGTTGCAAAGGTTTTCCAGTTGAAGGCATTGACTATAATGAAACCTTTGCCCGTGTAGCGGAAATGAATTCCATCCGCCTTGTTCTTGCCCTTCTTTGCCTCCACATAAATGGGAGGTCCATCAGATGGATGTTAAATCTTGCTTCTGCATGGCGATTTGAAAAGAAATCTATGGAACAACCTCACAGTTATATCGAATGACTCTAACTTAGCCTTGTTTGTAGCCTCAAAGTCTCTTTATGGTCTCAAGCAAGCTCCCTGGGAAGCTTGGTATGCCAAAATGGATAGCTTTCTTATTGCTGGATTCTCTAAGATGCCATTCTGATCCTAATGTCTATATACAAGAAAAACAAAGCCATCTCATCATCCTTGTCTTTTATTTATGACCTTATCCTTCTTGGTAGTGACTCAAAACTTTTTAAGCCATGGCAAAACCGACCTTAAAAAGAAATTTGATATTAATGAGACTTAGGCTTTTTGCACTATTTCAGCAGCTAGAAGTTTGCAAACTTAATGAAGAATTTTCTTTCCCGATCCTAAGTATGCTTGTGACCCTTCTTATTAAGCTTTCACATGGACGATTGTAAACCGACCCCTTCTCCTTTCCAGTCTCGAGTCAAAAGCTACATACTTGTACTTCTCCTGTGAAGTTGATGCCACCACTGTGTCGTCGAGTTAGTTGGTAGCCTCTTATACTTGACTCATACCGATCACGATCTTTCCTTTCTTGTTGGTCTTGTTGCTCGATATATGCAAACACCCCCGGAAAGCCATTGGAAAGCTAAAAGGATACTTAAACAATTCGTGATGTATTTTAGTTTGGTATACATTACAGTTCAAGGAGGACTCCCTTATTGGTTAGTTTCTTGATTGATTGGGCGGCGACCACGATGATGGAAGTCTCTTGCGGTTACTGTTTGTGCTTAGTTCGGGACACATCACTTGGGCACATGAAACAACGAGGCTCTTCACTTTCTTATTGAAGCGGAAATGACGGCAGTTATTACAAGTCGAGGGAAGCCTGGCGTGGCTTCAGCGAATCACTAGAGTTTGGATTCGGCACAGCATCCGACCAGCCTTTGGTGTGACAATCAAAGTGCCATCAAGCTGGCCAAATACCCAGTTCAACATCGGCATAACAAACACAGCCAGGCTACACATGCGCTTCTATGAAGCTCCATTTCTTGATCAAGTTGTGAAGAGTGCTCTTTGCCTCGAAGATCAGAGTTGCGGACATTTTCACCGAAGTCTCTTACAGGTGAAGTTTTCCGAACTTTGATCTATATTAGGAGTTGAGGAAGTTGTCATTAAGGGGGGATAAGGCTCTAATGCCTCCTTCCTTCTCCTATTTTGTGTCCATTATTGTAAATCCTTCAATCCTATCCCAAGTTGTTCTTAAAGGGGGATGTTAGGATATTTAGACATAGAGTTAGTTGAATCTACTTGATTCCTATCATAATAGATTGGTAAAGTGTGTTTCTTTAGTATGCATTAGTATACATTTATAGTTAGGAAATCCGGCGGTCACAATATTTTCCCGACATAAAGTGATCAGGTATTCCTCTCTTCGATCTTAACGACCATTGGTCAGTGGCTTAACACCCGATTGGTCCATGATCTCCTATTTAAAGAGCATGGAGGTCATTTGCCGATGATCGATAGCGAGAAGCTCCCTATTTTAAAATCTCTTTGTAATCTTTCTTTGCATTAATAAAGCACTCCAAGTGGCGGCGTTGGGCAGGCGTGGATGTTTCAGTGGGGAGTTTACCGCGATGAAAACATGGTGTGGTGATCTTTGATGCGAGTTTAATGTGGTGGTTGCGAAGGTGTTCACCGTCCTCTGTTGGAATACTGTGTGGTTATGTGAGTGGTTACTGAAGGTGTTCGTCCTCTGTTGGAATACCTGTGTTGTCGAACAATTGCTTTACATTGTCTTTATGAATCTTGCAGACGCCTCTTGGTAGGATCTCCATTGGAACCCCGATCCAAGACTCATGCCCCAACACAATAATGCTAAGAAAAATACGCACCCTTTCCCTATGAACCCATTAGGGTTCTTGCCATCGGGAGTATTGTAGCTAACTCCTCCAACCTCATTGGCGGAGTTCTTACTAACTCCAATGCGATCGGAGGAGTTGCAGGCGACTTCTTCAAACTGTTCAGTCACTCGAAACTTTTAATAGTAACTCCTCCGATTATATTGGAGGAGTTCCTGTTAATTTCTCCGATATAATCGGAGGGGTTACAATTAACTTTGTCGATCTACTTAAGGTTTTGGGAGCTCAGAAACAAACTCTTTCGATGGATTATCGGAACAATTGGAACTAACTCCTCCGATGCACATCAAAGGAGTTGTTCTTAACCTCTCTGATCATAACCTTTTTCAAGCAATTTCCCACTTGCATCGGAACAGTTAGTACGAACTACGCCGATTTGCATCGGAGAATTTAATCTCTGTACCTCCGATTTTGCCTTTCTAAACTCAACTTCACCCTTTCCTCCCCAAGTTTTTACTAAATTGCTAATGCCTACCATCATCCCGACATCCTCAGAGGGCGATTCTTTGTCTCATAATAGTCTCAATAACTCCTTTGGTATTTCAAATCCTTTAGTTGCATTGAATTATATGTTATGTCCTAATATGCGCCCTAAACTTATATTTCTTGGCAGGGTCAAACATGTCACCTTGAAATAAAATGGTAGGCAAATCATCCAGAGCCGAAGCATATGGAAGTACACAACAAGTAGAAGGAGAGCTAGAGATTATTGGAGCCACATATGATGACACAACAGGGCTTTTGGAGAAAAACAGAGAAACATTGAAATGGAAAGAAATCTATCACATGTTCAAGAAATCTAATTTCTCCGTCGAAGCTGAAGACTTAGATGAGCTTCAAGTTTTCAGGAATATCAGGAAATCATGGATCTTTAGAGTAGCAACACACCCAACAATATTCCCTTGCGCATATGCCATCTTCTAGATTTTGAAGAACACTGACATAAGCAATAGATACATCTGCAACACAAGAAAGGAACCCATAGCTTCTTTTAGACTAGAGTATTTGGCCAAATTCTATCATATTGAAGAGGGAAGCAAAAGATTGGATGGTAAACTCCTCAACAAGGTTGAGTACACACCTAAGGATATGCTCCCCAAGTGGCATAAGGAAGACAAGCAATTTAAGTACAGACCTAAAGGTGGATACCCCACGAGCGCCTTAAGAAGACCCTACCAATATTTGGTATCCATGTTGTGCAGATTGTACGAGGAACCTAATGCGACACGATTTCCCTTATCCTACATGCCTCCAATATATTACTCTGCAGATGAAGGGGCATCATTCAATTGGGGAGATATCTTATATGAGAAACTCACGACATTTATCTCCATGGTCAAACAAGCAAAATCAGGAACATTATCCCGAGCTTCTATATGTCCTCATACCTCTTGGACATCATGTGCATATCTCACATGTACCCTAACATGGGGTGAAGTTGGTTACCATCTAACCCTGCAATTCACATATATTGTAAGGTGCTCTGGGAGCACAAATATCGTATGGAGTACCAAAGGATATGTGAGCACTTTCTTGCTCCACTATACGAGTTCACATTTTGCATCACTCCCCCGTGCATGACTGAAAATGCCATAAAAGTTATAAGGAGGATCAGGGACTGGTACCTCTTGGAGAACGGTACTTAAGTAAGAATATATGGTGCAAAGAAACCACCACACTTGCTTCCACAGTTCGTGTTCAACAAGCTTGTTCTCCAAGAAGTAGCATATCAAACCATTATACACAGAGTTAGGGGGATGTTGTATAGATTGAAGAAAGCAATTTGCCCCTCGCTACCTCTGGAATGTGGAAACCATTTCTTTGAATATACTAAATAGGCCCAAGAAGAGGTAAATACCATGTTTTCCTATCACTTTGGGGAAGAGCGATTCAAGAGACATGATCCCAAGGATATTGTGAGTGAGCATTTCAACAAGATTTGGCTGCCTTATGAGTATACTACATATCTTTGGGAAGAAGAAGAAGTACACCATAACGCGAGGACGTGTGATGAAGATATATTCAACAGGCATGGCTAGCCAAAGGGAAGAATCACAGACGAAGAAAAAGCAAGAGAAGCAGAC
>SNQJ01S0037971.1:0-16405 GCA_010110895.2 Picea sitchensis
TTACGCAAGCTTGAGAAGGATAACATATGCTTGTTGATATAAGCTTATCCTTCAGATAAGTCCTTCAGAGTATGTTTAACGAACCCTAAGAAGGAGTGGTTCGGTCCCATTATGGGTCTGTCGATGTTTGTTTAACGAGTCCAGAGATAGAAAACTCGAAAGGTTTTTCATGATTATAGAGTCTAGAAAAACACATAAAAGAGAACTCTCTCAGTTCATTTTTCGTAAAGTAGTCTGATGAGACCGAAAAAGAGATAAATTATTGCCCACCAGATGCTTTCTTCAAATACTTTATCGAGCGTGAAAATAGCAAGGTTGCTCGGCTATCTTTTCATGTTTAGAGAGTCTAAAAAGAGCTTAAATAGGACTCTAGGGGGGTTCTTGCTTCGTATAACCTTGTTGAGCCTGAAAAAGTGATAAAAGTATGCTCAATCGCGTTCTCATGTGTTTTCGAGCGCGAGAACGGACAAAGACTAAGCTCTAGGTTTTATACAAAAACCATAAAAAACAATCAAAACATGTGATGACAAAGAAAAATTATGTCTGCATCCCTATACATGAACATCGAAGTCATTACACCTGCAAAAGTTGCACTCAAAAGGGCATTAGGGATTAGGGTTTAATAAATAAATAATTATAAAAAACCAAATAACATGGTAAAAGTAAATATAAAGGAGTAAAACTCTTTTTACCATATCATTTTCATTTTACCACTATTTGAGCCCAAAAACCCCTCTCCTCGAAGTTCGACGTCAGATTGCGGGAGTTATGAGCATCCATTCATCGAGCCACCAATGACAGTGAGGTAGGCTCTTTGTCTTCTACTCTTTCATGGTTTAATTTTGCATTTTCATTGATTAAAACTCATTTTTGAGTTTGTTTCATGAGCCCTACTTGCGCTCATCCATTGTCGCAGGTGGGCTACATGGGACCTATGAGAATGGGTCATTCTCGCAGGTGAGCCCACAACAACCTACGAGGTTCTCGCACTGTGCCTAAAGGGCACCTGCGAGAACCGCAAAGCACATTTTTTTTTTAAAGATTTACTCAATGAAAGAGAACCAATTCATGAATAGAGTTGCTAATCTTCTTTTTGTGCTTCTTATGGAGGTATTTGGCCATCAAAATGGTTCTTGAATGGTGCAAAAGGGAGCACGAAGAAGACAATGCCATTGCCGGAAATCATCCACCCACTATTGCTGCTTTGAGAAATTGTGGCCTTCTGAAGTATTTTCGTATCCCGAGCATGAGGGCCCAAGTCAAGTTATTAGAGTACCTTGTGCGTATGTGGGATCCCGATCAACAAGTATTTCATGTAGGGGTCCACACATTGTCCTTAGAAATTGAGGACATTTACTTCTTAACTGGATTTTCACGGCTTGGGTACCATGTGAGCCTGACTGGTAGTAGAGGTGGTGGGCTGCCCATGAGTGAGTATTGTCGCTTGCACTGTGTTCCCGAGGCAGAGAGGAAGAAAGGGAAAGTAGCTATTTGGGGAGTATGGGATTTGACCCTCCGTACTATCCTGTTCACCATAGCTCGGATGGCTGGGAGTTCTGCTCCTCACATGGCGCTACAGAGTTACTTCCAGTATGCCATCGAGTGTATTGAACCTAGGGTTTTTAACTGGGCAGATGCAGTGCTTCGTAGCATAAAAAGACAATTGACCAAATGAATACGAGGCAACCTGAAGCAATTCGGGTACAGATCTTTGTTAGTGTCCTTCTTTCTCGAGAGGGTTCCATTACTGAGGTTGCAGGTGGAGTGGAATTTACTGGATCCCAGGGATCCAAGAATGTTGAGATGCTGTCATCTCATGGCCCGACACGTAGCTGGACCAATTATCAAGTATGATGATACCTTCTTCGACTGGATGCAACCATAGATGTTGATGGTTGATGATTATGCTTATGTCTGGTTGGATTTCTGAGGAGATCCAAACTTAGTCTTGCCGGAGGATGCTCAGTAGGGGGAACTTGGTAAGAAGTACACAATTTTTTCCTTTTTAAATGTTTTTGTTAATTTTATCATATTCAAATGTTTCTTATATGTTCGTCCAAAGGCTAAATACAAAATTCATTGTTGATGACACAGATGTGGGACCTTATCGACCTCCTGGTACTTCTCCCAATCAATGGCAAGGAAAGGTAGCGCCAGTGCCACAATGGGAAGCCGGGGATTGTCAAGCAGTGGAGCAAAACCTAGAGGGTTTGACAACAGATATTCCAGACATGCCTCTTGGAGAGGTTCCACGATGTGATCAATGTCATACAGTAGGAGTGTCAGAGTCCATGAGTCGACTGCTCCATAGAGTTGCCCGGGAAGTCGTGTGTTACCGTGAACGTCATCCATGACATCACTTTGTAGAAGCTATGAGCTTTAGATTTTCAAATTTTGGTCTTCGGACAAAACTTTTTTGTAAAAATCTCTTTTGATCGTTATATATACAGACGACTTCTACCAGTTTACCTTGTATTGTGTGAAAATTGATGTGATTGATTTATAAATGATCCAAATGTCTGTCTAATACATAGTTAGCTAATGCTTCAGTTAATGTATTTAGACATCTAGGAATATGTTGATATTCAATGTAATCAAAATAACATTCCAAGAGGCGAATTCAAAAATACACCCATAACAAATTAGGACCTCGAATAGTATAGACATTACTTAACTGTAGTACTACAAGTTGCGAATCGAGTCGCACAACCAAATGACAGATTTCGAGCAAGACAACATCAACCAATAATTCAATAACGACGCTATACTCTGCAATGTTGTTGGTTGCACAACCAAGACACACACCTCGTAAGGAGACAAGTTCATTTGTAGGGGCGTAAATTTCCCATGCAGCGGAAGCAAGGTTCTGAGTACTATGACTAGCGCCATCAGCGAAGCCAATATAGGGTAGTGAAGACTCTGACATCTGGAAATCAAACACAACGTCACATAAGGGTAGAGACCAGATAACAACAAAATCAAGCTACAGTAACACACAAGAAGTATGATACAATAAAAATACAAGTACTCGTGCACAGATGATTTTATGCATAGTACTTCTTCAAGTACAACCCATTCCTTGGTTCACTCAAAGGGATACCATCATAATATACTAACTCATAAGCTCCTTTTTCCAAAACTCGTCGAATGATATAAGGACCTCGCCACATGGCTTCAACTTTTCCAGCTCCTAGAATATCTCGATCTTGTTCATAGAGGAGAACAAGATCTCCTTCAGAGAAAACGCGAGGCTTGACATGTTTGTCATATTGGGCCTTGACACGTTTTTTCTAGGCTTCTATGACTAGGGTAGCATCGCGTCGAGTTTCGTCTAATCGCATAAGATACAATAGACGTTCTTCCTCATTAGAAGTGTTTGGTAGGAGTTGACCATCTAGTTTTAAAGAGGGTATCTCACATTCAATCGGGAGAATGGCTTCCAAACCATAGACTAACCGGAAAGGTGTAAACCCAGTAGCAGATTTGACGGATGTCTGGTAAGCCCACAATGCCGAAAGAAACATTGTGTGCTAACTTGTTTTGTGAATCCCTATCATTCGTCGGAGAATAGTTATGAGAACTTTGTTAATTGCTTCGACCTAGCCGTTGTCTTGTGGGTAATAGGGCATTGAGTTATCATGGAGAATACCGAACTTTTCAGTAAGTTCAGACATCATGAAGTTTCTGAAGTGGCTACCGTGATCTGTGACGATAGCTTGGGGAACACCAAAATGAGCTATGACATGATTAAAAATGTATAATGTTGCGGTCTTTCCAATGTTGTCAAATGTCGGCATCGCCTCGACCCATTTCGTAAAGTAATCGATGGCTACAATGATGTAACCATGCCCCCCGATCGAGTGAGGGTGACATGTCATGAAATCGATGCCCCATTTTGCAAAGGGACCAACGAAAACCATAGGGTGAAGAGGAGCAGGATGTGACCATATCTTCTGATTATAGGTCTCGCAAGCATGGCATTTTTGAACGACGATTATGTAGTCGTTAAATAAAGAAGGCCAAAAATACCCTACTCGTAAGATCTTCTGGGCAGTAACATACCCAGACATATGACCACCACAGGCTCCAGAATGGCAGTCATTCAGAGCTTTCTCAGCTTCATCGAACGTTAGGCAACGTCGAAAAATAGAGTCAATCCCCCGACGATAAAGAGTATCCCTGAGGATAATGTATTGACGAGCTTGATAGCATATGCGACGTCGATCAGTACTAGACAAAGTTGGCCAGAAAGTCTGGTTTTGGAGATATATAATGATATCACCATACCAAAGATCATCAGTGCTGATAAGGAAAAGAGATTCATTGGGTAATGAATCAGTTGCTACATTTTCCGTGGCGGAATAGGGAAAGTCGCATATCAACTCAACAAATACTAAGCACTTCTTGGACTTGGCGCATTCGAATTCCAAGTCAAACTCCTGGAGTATCACAATCCATTTGGAGTACTTGCCCCCTAGCAATTGACGGGTAAGAATGTGTTGCATAGGGTTGCAGTGAGAAATCATTATAGTCTTGCACGAGAGGATATAGTGTCGGAAGCATTGGACGGCTTGAACGACAACCAAGGCCAATTTTTCCACATGTAAATACTTGATTTTCGTAGGCATTAGACTTCAACTCAAGTAGTAGATAACATGTTCATCGTTAGCATCATCCTCTTGGATGAGAACCATACCAATGGTGTAATATGAGGCAGCAAGGTAGAGATGATAATCGCGACTATAATCGGGGGGAAAGATAAGTAGAGCACATGTTAGGGACAATTTCAAAGCTTCAAAATCATTGTTGGCAATGGTATCCTAGACGAACTCTAAACCCTTTTTGAGGAGCCGCGTAAATCCACGAGTTATCTCGGCATGATTTGCGATAAAACGACGAAGAAAGTTTGCTTTCCCCTACAAACTTTGTAACTGGCGAAGTGTAGAAGGAGGAGGGAGATTAAGGATCGCCTCAACCTGTAAAGGATCCACTCGGATCCATTGACGCGAAATGATAAAACCTAGAAGGCGGTCGGATTCCACACAAAAAACGCACTTATGAGGATTTAAACATATACGGTAGAACCGACAGTGAACGAAAATGGCTCGGAGATGGGTTGGGTGATCGACTTGGCGCATTGAGTGAGCGGGTAAATCATCCAAATATGGTTGAACGATGTGCTTGATATCATGGAAAGCATAAGACATAGCGTGTTGAAAAGTTGCGCCAGCGTTCTTGAGACCGAAAGGAAGTTTCCGATAGGCAAAAGTACCCCAAGGACAAATAAAAGTTGTCTTATGTTGATCCTCGGGAACAATGTTGATTTGATTATACCCAGAGAAACCATCCATGAGAGAAAAGATTTCACTTCCAGTGCAATCATCGACAATTTGATCTACGAAAGGGGTAGGAAAGTTGTCTTTGGGACAAGCTTTGTTGATATCCCTATAATCAACGCATACATGAATGGTGCCTTGTTTCTTGTCAATCGAGACAAGATTGGAAACCCAGTCTGTGAGAGCCACCGGATAAATAAAGCCGGCTTTAAGAAGTTTCTCGACTTCGAGTTTGATAGCAGCCGCTTTACGTGGGTGAATTGGACGAAGGCGTTGCCGGACAGTTTTAGCGTCGGGGTATGTCTTTATCTCATGTATCACAATATCAAGGTCGATACCTGACATTTCTTCATAGCTCTAGGCGAAGATGTCATGAAACTCTTTGAAAAGGGATGTGTAGGTGACAACTTCGTCAAAAGAACACGAAGCTCTGATATGGACATTTTCGACAATTCCAGGTTTAACAAAGATGTCAAGGGGAATAGTGGGCAAGATATTGTTGAGGTTCCCTTTAGAAAACACATCATGTGCGGACTCGGGAACAGTCGAGATGACGACAACGGTCGACTGGGTCAAGATCCATTGGTAGTTCTCAAGAGTATGTTGCTCAAGAAAAAGGATGGAATGATGATGACCATCATCCCAAGGGGTGTCTTCCATGATAGACATGATCATCTCGTCTATGGGAAAAATGACACGAAAAGGATCGGGAGACAATTTATCAAGAGAGGGGGTAGAAGGCGTTGCCAGTTGAATGGCATGATAGGTGGATTCAACTGGAGTTAATGGCATTTCGTTTCCATAATGAAGATGATCTCCAAGGTTAGGTACTATCCAGGGGTCGTGAGATGCAGAAAGTTCATGAATCGAGGTGGAGATCATGTTGATTGAAGCAATAGATGAGTGTGGAACATTGGGCGATGGAATGGGGAAAGTACCCATTAACGAAGAGTCCTTGAGAAGGCCTACACCGACGTTCTCATAACTCGGTGGGGTTTTAGCGATGAACGGGACGTTTTCAGTACGGGTATCTGAATTAAAGAAGGCTAGTTGGTTGACAGTGATGACCTTACCTTGATGTGGGAAATGTACCACATGGAAAAGGGTCGACACAACTGCACACATGGAATCGATCCAGTTGCGGCCAAGCAGAAGATTGTAATCAAGGGGAGCGTCAAAGACTTCCACTTTGACTTGGACCGTTTTTCCTTCTAACATGATGGGCAATGAAGGAAGGACACCGTAGGGCTTAAAACCGGAGCCATTGAAGGCTTTAAGAGTGTTTTGGGATTCATTCAAAGAAGGAGAGCCAATAGCTTTCCAACAAGCAAGAGACATAACACATGTCGAGGCACCCTCGTCAATAACGATTTGACAAATGTTTTTGTCAGAGACAATCACTTGGATCTGGAATGCGAGTTGAGGGGGTAACCTTGGAATGTGATCTTCCAAGTCAAAGATTATTAAATTCGTATCTGTTGGGTTGATTCCACTGATAGCTTTCAACAGTGCCTTCCGTTGTGTGGGACAACTCTAAAGGACTTCGAGGGCTGACATCGTAGAAGGTGCTTGGGCCAGATCTTCAACAATGTTGTAGTTCTGGGCCGCACGAGCATGAGGATTGAAAGTCGATTTCCAAATGACACCCTTTGGGGGGGGTCGAAAAACTATGTCAAGGCTTAGTCGTTCGATATGAAGAGGGCTGTTGGTAGGTGGAGTCATGGGANGGGTAGATCATCAACCTTCTCTTTAGAGGGAGAATAATCTTTGGCTCGAGTAGTGAGTGCAACGTCACTCTACTTAGAATTTCCAGTACACATCAAAACATAGGATGTAGTAGAAGATGAGGGTTGGTCATGAATGACCAACTGACCCTGTTGTTGAGATGAGAAGGGTTGGGACAAAACGGCTGGAGTAGGTGGTTTTGGAGCTCCTTGAAGGAACTTAGTGACCTCGGTGCATCGTGGACAATCCTTCGTGTAGTGATCATCACCATAGATAAGACAAGGGTATCGAGGTTTGCGCTTATCCCGATCGTCAACAGGTGTAGTTTTGGTTTGCTCTGCTTGAGAAGTACTTTTGTCCTCCTTATTCTTACCTCTCCCCTTTTTAGATTTGTTTTTACCGGCTGGGGTAGATTGGACTGCATTTACCTCAGAAGTCTTGTCGGTGGGAGGGGCAGGAGACGGAGCATTTTGAACATTAGAAGAATCAGGTTTGGGGTTTATGCTTGAGGCGAAATGTGGTTGGGCCTACAAAGTGCCAACCACACCATCAGCTGCATGCGAGGCAGTTGGAGTAGTTGAAGTGGTGGAAGTGGAAGGACGAGGTAACTCAGGTAGTAAATCGTAAAGGTTACCCATTTGCAAGTAAACGAGGTCAAGATATTGAGCATGACTTATAGCTTGATCTTCTGTGACCACTCCACCCACAACAATGTCACAAACAATTTGGTGAACCATTCTGCCAACAACTGATCGGGGAGTTTGAGTTTAATAAGACGTTGTCGCCGCTGCCACTCATGAATGTTATCGGATATATGAGTGGCCTTGTTCTGTTTGAAAGAAGTCAAAATCTCGGTCCCTGTGTCATAACGAATCGGTAACTGGTAGTGTGTGAGGAAAGCCATAGCTAGGGTGTTAAAGTCAAAAAAGAAACCTCGTGGCAATTCGATATACCACTTCGTAGCAGAACCTGTGAGGGTTTGTTGAAAAAGACGTAAACGAATAAAGTCATCCATCAACGAGTTGGATGAACACCATAGGTGAAAAATCATAACATGATTGTTTGGGTCCTCTCCCGCTTTGTCGTTGAATTTAGGAATGTCCGATGGTAGCTTGGATGGGATAGTAGGCCTTTGGGGAGAGTGACGAATCGGATCATTTAAAATCCTTGACAAGTCTGGAAGATCCAAAGTGGCTATGAAGGGTAACTGTCGATTCACTTGTGGGTACTGGTGGCTTTGGGGAGGAAGCCCCGTCAGAAAAACAGTAGGACCATAAGCAGTCTGCATATAATGTGAAGACCTAGGTAGATTCGGTGGTGGTTGAAGAGGATAGTAGCTCATAGGATTATACCCTGGAACAGGGACTTGAGTTTGAGCATTCGCCCCCCAAATGGGATTGAATGAACCTGGATATGGTTGGCCCATACTAGGGGGTATTACGAACGCAGCTGGAAACTGTTGCCCCCCAGTCGATTGAGGAGGATGTTGTATCAACTAATTCCAATACTGGGCCAAGGAGGGAGGTATGTTTTTCCCATAAGGTGGGGTCGGTCCTCCTATCGAAGGTGGTGTTCCAATTGGGGGTTGTGTTCCAATTGGGATTTGTGTGCCAAAAGGAATTTGCCTGCTGAGAAGGGGTTGAGTCATACCACCTTGATGAAATTGTCCACCGATGGGAATCTGGTAAGTGGGAGTGAATGACGGAATAGCGCCACTAGGATTAAGACTACCAGTAGAAGACAAAGAAGGTCCTCCAAAAGGAAATTGAGGGAGTGTTGGAATAAAACCGTGAAGAGAGTGCCTAGAAGAAGAAGGACCACCAAGAGAGACGGATGGGGTTTACGTAGGAGTGGGAATGGAAGCATTCAACACACGGTATCCGGGTTGTAGTGTCAGAGTGACATTGGGCATTCGTGATGTGCTGATGGGAGCAAGACTAACCGCAGTAAACCTGGTTGGAACACTCATAGTATCTGTGAGATGGGCCATTTCGGCAGGGATGATAAAGCAATAGGCGGTAGTAAACGGTACTGTCTCTGGACTAGAGATTTCAGAAATCACAGGTGGGTTGATTTCGAAAATCACAGGTGAGCCTGGACCAAAAAGGTCCCGTCGAAAAACACCTGTAGACCAAAAAAGAGCTTGGCCTTCTATGCCTATAAAGGGTCCAACTGGTGATCCAGAAGATGTAGCAACTAAGTCTCTGGAAGAATTCAGTCGCATAAATGTTTGCTCAGAATCAGGGTGAAGTCGAAAGTCCTCTCGACTATTTGTAATTCAAAAATGTTCTAGAGATCAGTTCGTTCCACTTGTGGTGTGGCGATGACTGTGACTTCACTTTGCTGAGGAGAGCCCTCAGGTGTACTTGTAGGAAAGGGTTGAGAACCTTCCAGATGCTCTGGAGATAAACCCTGCATTCTACATGAACGACGTGGAGGAGATGTTGTAAACGAGTGACAAACTTCACGATGAAAATCGTAAGATCAACTTTGGTAAACAAACAACACGCGCTAGTAAACAAAAAACTAGGA
This sequence comes from Picea sitchensis, assembly GCA_010110895.2. Taxonomy (NCBI): domain Eukaryota; kingdom Viridiplantae; phylum Streptophyta; class Pinopsida; order Pinales; family Pinaceae; genus Picea; species Picea sitchensis. The sequence continues at coordinate 9,594 of SNQJ01S0037971.1, forward strand.
AGCAATACCAAGAAAACAAGACCTTCTAAATATGAAGCCACTAGTTGGTGATGAAATCCAATGTCACAACAACAAGACGAGAAGGGGCTGGGCTAGGGTGGAAAATTTACGTTGACGACCTGCTTAACGAACTTACACCCTAGTGCAAGCTCCCACACATAATCGTGGGTATACCCTCCAAGGAGCCTGAGTGAGTTTGGTCAACGTCAATTCTAGATACTGTGAAGATATTCCCCTTCATAGTCACCTTGTGTAAGAACCTAGAAAGATAGGCCACTAAGGTTACCACCACCAACAATAAATCCTGGAGGGACAATCGACAGTCCGATCCACACACAAGGGTAGGGTATCTAGCCCGAAATCAACTCAAAAGGATTCCACTCATCATTGTGGGTATACCTTCGAGTGATCCCTGTAATACGTGCAATCTCTACACTGATATCAAGAAAACAGGGTGAGTAACTATGTCAATATCAATGTGACCTCGTGTTTGACCCTTGCGTGAGAAGGGCTTCCCAGGACAAGATGTTGCAAATGGAATTTAACACTCCCTAACACAAGATGCTATTGTGTGTTTTGTGCTTTGGAGATTATATCTCTCTTCCTATTCCAAAGCACTAGCCTAGCTAAATGTTGGTGTAATAGAGCCCTAGAAAAGAGTTACTAGGTAAATTTTACAATTGCGCAGTGTTATTAAGGGTTGTTGTTACTCAAAGGAAACGAAGATGAAACTGATGTTGGATAAGACTCTGACCCAATGATGCATGGATGAGAATGAAATATATCAATTTTCGTTTAATGAATCCTATGTATGGGAGGGAAAGAGAAGTTTTCCGGATCAAACTTGAACTACAAGACACATTTTCCTTTAAAATGCAAATGAAACAATTCACGCATCAATAACAATTCTCTATTGTTTCTTTTTCAATAATTTCAACAATTGATTTTCAGTGTTTTTGAAAGAAAAACTTTGTTCACTTTTCAAAAAGGATCTACACCATGATGGTGAGAGTTCAGAAAATCAAAAACCAATGAACAAGCAATGATAAAAACCCAAACCACTCTTTCAATGAAAACAAAAATAACAAGAAAACCAAACGAGTCTTCTCAATTGCATAAGAAAAGTGATCTTTCAAAGAATAAGAAAATGATAAATACAAAAAAGCTCAACTTTCAACCAATCGCCGGTCCTTAACCAAACAAGCACACTCAGATTCCGAAATCAGAGAGTATAGATTTGCTAAGAAAAGTCAAGAAACGAAAGTCAAGAACAATGTGACAGGAAGAGCCTTTGAAATCCTAAGACTGTTCATGCATGAAACGAAGACAAGAGAACATCAATCAATGGTCCAAGAAACTCTTTTGAGGCACCTAAAATGATCTGGGCAGTTGAAGATGCAAAAAACTCAAATCCAAAACTTTGAAAAAATGGGTTCACAGGCTGAGGGTATTACACAGTGCGAGAATGAGTGATTCTCGCAGGTGGGCTTTGAGTAGAGTGTGAGAACCTCGCACTGAACCTAAAGGCAGGGTGCGAACTCAGTATGTTCTCGTAGGCTACTGTGGAGTGCAGTGTGAGAATGTCTGAAATTAGTCAAATTCTTGGAAAAATACACAAAATTTGAAGAGGCCTCTGGACCCAGAGGGTCTATCAGGGTATCCTGAAGACTCAAAGATTGATATGAATGGAGAAAAGGCAAGAGAAAATGGCCAAGGAAAAATACCAAAAACCACAAGAAAACGGGTTATAATCCCCAGTGGAGTCGCCAATTTTGTTATCGGACTAATCGGTAGGTGCGAACACTAACAGATATCCCTAGATCCACCTGAATATATAACAAAATAGGACAGGACATGACTCTTTCCCTAAGTTTTGACCATTGAATCAGCTAGTAGGAAGGAACAAGTAACATACCTTAGTATCGCTTCCTAGGGTCTCTGTTGCTCCCGCTTCGCTTCGGTGCTCTTGTGAGGTCAAGACCAAGACAACAAAAACCAACCAAAGTGAAGATAGAAAAGTATATTCAATTGTCAACTTATGTGTATGATCAAGTAATTACACAATAAAGTGAGAATAGCTTTATGGGAAAGGGACATGCCATTGTATCATATTAATTGAAAGTAAATATTACAACCTAATCGCCTTGATGTCACAAGCTTCCTTTCGATGGCTCTTGGCTCCAACACACACACTTGCTCGATCCTTGCATGAAGAAGATCAAAACATCTTGATAGACTTTGCTAGAGTCTCCAAGCTCCTGTTCAAGCTGAGTCCTTCACACAATTCTTTCACCAATTCTCCAATGAATCTTGCTTAACCTTTTCCATGAGAATTCCATAAATATATAGGAGAGAATGAGATGCTTACTTAGATAAGAATGATCCCACAATATCAGGGAATCTAGTACAAGGATAACCATTCGAATGCCAACCCATTCTTCAAGAAGATTCCCTTCTAGAACCATCGAGAATCCATCTTTTTCCAAGCTTTAGAGAAGGTTTGCACCCTAGCTATGTTACACAGTGCGAGAAGTTCGCACCCCAGCTTAAGGCAGCCTGCGAGAATGGGTCATTCTCGCACCTTGGGATACTAGCAACCTGTGAACTCTCTTAAAAAATGAGTTTTCTTGGAAGAGATGAATATAACTTTTCTCAGGAGAAAGTTCTTATGAGGAGCCTGAGTACACCATCATCAATACACCATCATAATGACCAAAATCATGGGTAGAAATTTCCTAGGAACTCTGAACTCTGTTAATTGTTTGGGCACTCCAACCTTTCATAAAATAACAAAATTCATTATTAATATGGGGACTCAAAACCAGGGTATTGTAGGCTTGAATGAGAGGAGTCTATTTAATGATAAGATTCTAGATGGGTGATCCTTTGACATTTGATAGAGGGACATCAAGGCAACAAAATTTGGAGTTGATGAAGTATTTGGAGAGAAGAACATGTTTCCACCATTCATTTTTCTCGGATATCAATCTCCACATAACTTATGCACCCAAAGATAAATTCATTATCAGGGGATCTCTGATAGATAAACATGCTCTATTTAGAGGCAAACAAACTGTATATCAATTGACTAGATGAAACATTTTTGAATTTTTTTTCCCTACTTCCCAAAGAAAGTGACTAATTAGCTGGGCTATTTGATCAACAACCCCTCTAGGAGCTAGAAGAGTTTCACATTGAAATATGGTTAAGGAAGAAAGAAATGATTTGATTAAAACTATTTTACCTACAAGACTGGGCCACCTTGCACCTCATTGAAGAATTCAAATCTTCATTTTGTTAAGAACATCTTTCCAAATTTGAGAAGTAGGATATTTGAGAGAGATTGGAATTTGGTATACCTAGGTATTTGAAGTAGGACCATTTTCCAACAGTGGGGAAACCTAGAATCCTAGAAATAGTCTCAAAAGGGATCCTGATATATTCCAGCCATAAATTTGGATTTTGTTGCAATTTATCTTTCCACTTGAAGCCATTAGTAAATTATCTATAACATTTTAAAATCTCTTGGAAATAATCGATGATGTATCCCCTAAAAGGAGTGTGTCATCAACAAATTGTGAGTGTTTGATTCCCTTGACTCCCCTTGTGATATGTATCCCTAGGATCCTTCCCATTCTCTACTCATATGCTAGTTTTCTACTGAGAGAATATGCCATTAAAATGTATAGTGAAGGAGAGAGGGTACACCCTTGATGTGAACCTCTACTTGATTGAAAGAGTAATGTTGGTATTCCATTTATCATTGGTGCAATCCATGGTGATATTATGTAGGATTGAATCCATTCTATGAAATATATGCAAAACCAAATTTACTTAAAACCATAAAAAGAAAGGCATGCCTTACCTAATCAAATGAATTTTCCATATCTAGCTTTATAACCATTCCTTTTTCCTTGTTTGTATGATTGTTGTGAATTGTTTCCTGTACTAGGATGATGTTGTCCACTATTTGTGTTTTCTCAATAAAACCCCTGTTGGCATGTTTACAGTTGGGAGTGTGCTTGTCATTGATGGCAAGAACAATGATGCCAAACAAGCAAGCAAGGAAGAACAACAACAGTGATGGCAGGAGAAGGTTCAGAGGCCGAAACCTTTGAAATACTTAGAAAACCCTTCTAAGTTGGAAGACATCATGAGCTCAGGAGGAGGAGTGACAGTGGTCGACAAATCAGTGTCCATACAGGAGTAGTGTGCAGAAATATCGAGCCGTCGATTTGAGAACTTGATCAATGAACAATGTATAGTTCGGGTCTAAAGATGCGAGGAGTTTACACTCCTAAAAGTTTGAGATTTGAAATCTCCAGAATGAGAATTTTCATCAACCGTCAGATCTGGAGATCAGAAAACAACTGTTAGATCCAGTGGAGTTGCAAGGAGGATAAGCCCAGGAGTCAGTCAACACTCCAAAGCTGCGAAGGAATCCTATCCATTGGAGCCAGAGAATATGTGGAAGTAGATAAAGCATATTCGCGGAATCATGAATTGGAAGAACTGTGTCGAACAGTCCTCAGACATTGCGAAGTCTGAAATAGCGACTTTCTCTCAGGCATTGGCTGGCTGGAGAGATATGATTGTTAGATCATGGCATACCACGTCAATAATGATAGGTGGTAGACTACTTCAGCAAGGACATGTGGCACGATCATAAAATGACCAGTGTCAAGTTGATTTGACATTTCAGGTACGTGGAAATCACAAATCCGAGTGGGGCTCAGAACAAACGCTAGATATAGGATTAACACATGCAAGTTGAATGTGGCTTGCGTCCCCATCCATCCACGTGGGGGAAGAAGGGCAAAAGGAATGACACATGGTAGCTACTCGACTCATGACACGTCATCGAGTGATGCAAGAGTTACGTCACTCCGAGAGTTTTGATTCGGGATTTTTACCATCAACACTCCCCCAAAGTCCCAAAGGCTGAAGTCCCAAAGGCTGAAGTCCCAGGCTGGAGGATAGTCATCAGATCACCGAGAAATATCTATCGTTGATCTGATATGAAACATTTCAGAGTTTTGCAAGTTTAGAGATTCAAGGCAACTCACAGCAGGACATCGCGAAACGTGAAATCGAGATTTAATCACAGTCGTTGATCAGAGGGAGAGGCCTCGACCATTGATCTGATATGAAGCCATTTCAGAGTTTTGCGTATCGGGAGTTTGGAGAAAACTTGCTGCAGAATCTTCGAAATGCGAAATCGCGAAGTTGATCTAAGTTGTTGATTGCAATGGAATCGAGGATCGTAGATCTGGTCTCGAGGAATTCATCGATTCGGGGATCGGGAATTTGGAGAAGATAGGTGAGCGAATTCACAAAGTTCGCAATGTTTCGAAGTGATAACTCACGAAGTGCCTATTGGCCTAGCCGATGATCACCGTCGATGGTCACATGAAGGAAGGAGCTTGGAAGTTTCTAGGCACCATTTAATGATCGGGAATTGGAAAAGTCAGAGTGACTCACAAAAAAACTCATGAAACACAAAATTATGAAGTGCATTTTTTATTAGGCATGTGATCACAGCCAGTGGTTACATCAGCAGAAGAGAAGGAAAGGAGCTAGCAGTGCTAGGCTCCATTTGGAAAAATAAGGTGACTCACAGTTGATCACTCGAATTGCAAAATCATGAAATGACTTTTGGTTAGGCATATAGTCATTGCCGATGGTCATGCGAAGGAAGAGGCTATAATTCGAAGAAGCCATAATTGACTGGCTATAATTTCTAGAATGCATTGATGAAATTGTCCAGAGAACTAGAGAAGCTACAGGGTGATTACCAAAGAATCTGAAGAGATTCGAGGTAACTGCCAGTGGAATGAAGACTGATTAGAGAGAAAATTGACAAATGGAAAAGTGTCGAAGTATGTAACTGAAAAAGAGAGGATAAATCTCAACTGTGATAGAAAAGACAAAGAGTCACACTACTAGAGAAGGCAAAGAATCTAAGGATAATCCAATGATGACGAACAGGCTCAGTGTAACCACCAAAGAAGATGATGGGTTGCATGGACGATCTGGAAAAGTACTTGGTATGATAAATATGCGCAGAACAAAGATGCAGATGTCGTTGTTGTTGAGAGTGATTCATGTGGGTAAAAGAAAACTATGTGCAACAACTGAAAGATAGAGAAGAGGCGTAGCACATAGAATAGAAATGCATATCTAAGAAGTAAAGAGGAAGCTGAGGTGAGTGTGCAAATATAGAGCATAAGAATAGAAATATCAAAGAATAATGTGAGCAGGAAGACACTGATGCAGGCAGATCATATCAGTGCAGTAGTACAGTGATGAGAGTGGTAAGCTATAGATAAACACTGTATCACTGTAATAAGTTTCAGTAACAATTTTTTTATAATCAGGGTGGTTGGGAGGTGCTAGGGAGGATTGGTGTCCTCAGAGTTTCAAGTGGGTTCTTGAACACAGGGAGTTGAAGCTTCCATCTGGTTACAACCAGAAAAACCAGGGTGGCAGGGTGGTGCAAGGGAGAACTGTTGTTCTTTGTTATACAAGTTGGTGCCTGTGTGAATGGAAGTTGGTTCTTCCATTGAGTTGGCACTAAAACACTTAGGGAGTTGGTGCTTCCTTCTAGTGGGTGCTAGAGAATCCAGAGATTAGGTGCTCTCAACAAGTAGCAACTTACAAAACAGAGGTGGTATCCTCATTATGAGTTGGTGCTCATAAGAATGATAATGTACAGAAAATAATTATCATATCAAGAAGAAGAGGTTTTCTCCCTTTATGGGTTTCCTCAGGAAATATTTGTCTCTGTATATTTCATGTGTGTGATTGATGTT
>SNQJ01S0037971.1:20203-38099 GCA_010110895.2 Picea sitchensis
TAAATCTAGATTGGTCTGCAAAGGATATGCTCAAATAGAAGGACTGGACTTTGATGAAACATTTGCGCCTGTAAAAATATTATAATCTATTAGAATGTTTCTTGGCTATGCTTGTCATAAGAAGTTTAAAGTCTATCAAATGGATGACAAGTCAACTTTTTTAAATGGATATCTAAAAGAAGAAGTCTATATGGAACAACCAGAGGGATTCTAACTATCAGATAACCTTGACTTTGTCTGGAAGATGAAGAAAGCCTTATATGGGTTAAAACAATCTCCTCATGTCTGGTATCACAGACTGGTTACGTATCTACAAGACAAAGGATTCAAGAGAGGAACAATTGACATCAATCTATATATCAAAACAGAGGGTAATGATTTGTTCATTGTCTTGGTCTACGTAGATGACATCATCTTCGGTAGTAATAATGCTTCACTGGTATAGTGGTTTTCTTTTGCCATGCATTCTGAGTTTGAAATGTCTATGATAGGGGAACTGCCATTTTTTTTAGGTCTACAAATTACTCAGAGGTTTGAAGGAATATTTCTTTCTCAAGAAAAATATATAAAGGAAATGTTGAAAAGGTTTCAAATGGAAGATTCTAAACCTATGAGCACACCTATGGTTACTAGATGTAAGTTAAGTAAGGATGACGACTCACCTAATGTTGATCAGAGTTCATATAGTTCTATGATAGGAAACCTGTTGTACATAACAACATCTCATCCAGACATAATGCAAGTTGTTGGAATCGTAGGAAGGTATCAGGCCACACCCAAACAAATTCATTTGTTAGCTATCAAAAGGATATTCAGATACCTAAAAGGAACAATGGACTATGGCCTATGGTATCCTAGGAATCAAAATTTTCAACTATCAGTCTATTCAAATTATGATTGGGCTAACTGCGTGGATGAAAGGAAAATCATGAGTGGAGTTGCATTCTTTTTTGGAGATTCTCTTGTATCATGGTTGAGCAAGAATAAAGGTTCCATTTCCTTATCAACTACAGAAGCTAAATACATTGAAACTACCACTTTTTGTGCCCAAGTGTTGTGGACGATTCAAACACTTGCAGACTTGGAGGTAAAATATACTGCATCGATCCCAATTCATTGTGATAATACTAGTGCAATTAGTGTGTCAAAGAATCTTGTCTTTCACTCCAAGACCAAGCACATACCCATGAAGTATCACTTCTTGAGGGAACATGTAACCAACTCTGTGGTTTTTGTGCATTATATTCCATCCAAAGATTAGATTATTGATATCTTCACTAAACCGCTTGCACAAGCTTAGTTTGAGTATCAACGCTAGAAGTTGGGCGTAACCTCATTATCAAATTAAGAGATTCCATTATGTCAAGGGGAGTATGTGTTGGTTGAATATATGATACCTCTGAAAAATACTGCAACAACTCAGGGGGAGCATGTTTTCTTTGACATGGATGTCAAAGAGGGAGAAAAGGTGTGGATGTTAGAGTTGGAGGTACAAACAACTTTGAGGGTTTCCATCAATGCCAAAGGGGGAGATTGTTGGCATGTTTACAGTTGGGAGTGCGCTTGTCATTGATGGCAAGAAAAACGATGGAAAATAGGAAACAAGGAAGAACAACAACAACAATGGCAAGAGAAGGTTCGGAGGTCGAAACCTTTGAAATACTTAGAAAACCCTTCTAAGTTGGAAGACATCGTAAGCTCAAGAGGAGGATCGACAATCGTCGATGGATCAGTGTCCAGACAGGAGGAGTATGCAGAAACATCGAGTCATCGATTTGAGAACATGATCAACAAACAATGTATAGTTTAGGTCTAAAGATGCGAGGAGTTTACACTCCTAAAAGTTTGAGATTTGAAATATTCAGAATGCGAATTTCCATCAACCATCGGATCTGGAGATCAAACAATGACCATTAGATCTAGTGGATCTGCAAGGAGGATAAGCCCATGAGTCAGTCAACACTCCAAAGCTGTGAAGGAATCCTAGCTGTTGGATCCAGAGGACATGTGGCAACAGATAAAGCATATTCGTAGAATCACGAATTGGAAGAACTGCATCGAGCAATCCTCAGACATCGCGAAGTCTGAAATAGCGATTTGATCTTAGTTGTTGGATGGATGGAGAGATATGACCATTAGATCATAGTAGACCACGTCAAAAAGGACATGTGGTATACTACATCGGCAAGGAAATGTGGCACGATAAAAAAATGACAAGTGTCAAGTTGATTCAGCATTTCAGGTACGTGGAAATCACAAATCCGAGTGACACGTGGAAACTACTCGACTCGTGACACGTCATCGAGTGATGCAAGAGTTACGTCACTCTGAGAGTTTTTCTTTGGGAGTTTTACCATCAACACTCCAAAGTCCTGAAGGATGAAGTCCCGGGGTAGAGGATAGTCGTCGGATCACCGAGAAATCTCAACAGTTGATCTGATATGAAACATTTCAAAGTTTCGCAAGTTGAGAGATTCAAGGCAACTCATAGTAGGAAATCGCGAAATGCGAAATCATGATTTAATCACAATCATCGATCAGAGGGAGATATCTCAACCGTTGATTTGATATGAAGCCATTTCAGAGTTTCGCGTATCGGGAGTTTGGAGACAACTTGCTACAGAATCTCCGAAATGCAAAATCATGAAGTTGATCTGAGTCGTTGATTGCAAGGGAATAGAGGATCGTAGATCTGGTCTCAAGGAATTCGTCGAATCAGGGATCGGGAATTAGGAGAAGATAGGTGAGAGAATTCACGAAGTTTGCAATGTCCCGAAGTGCAAAATCGTGAAACAGCTGTTGGCGTAGCCAATGATCACTGTTAGTGGTCACATGAAGGAAGGAGCTTGCAAGTTGCTAGGCTCCATTTTGTGATCGGGATTTGGAAGAGTTAGAGTGACTTGCAGCAAAACTCATGAAACAAAAAATTGCGAAGCGCCTTTTTTATTAGGCCTGTGGTCACAGCCAATGGTCACATCAGCGAAAGAGAAGGGAAGGAGCTAGTGATGCTAGGCTCCATTTCAGAGTTTTGCGAATCGGGAAAAACAAGGTGACTCACACTTGATCACCCAAAATGAGAAATTGTGAAATGACTTTTGGTTAGGCATACGGTCACTGCCGATGGTCACGTGAAGGAAGAGTCTATAAGTCGAAGAAGCCATAATTGAATGGCTATAATTGCCAGAACGTAGTGATGAAATCAGCCAGAGAACTAGAGGAGATGTAGGGTGATCACTAGAGGATCTTAAGAGCTTCAAGGTAATTTCCAGTGGAATGAAGACTGATCAGAGAGAAAATTGACAGATGGAAAAGTGTCAAAGTCTGTAACTGCAATAGAGAGGATGAATTTTGACTGTGACAGAAAAGACGAAAAGTCACACTGCCAGAGAAGGCAAAGAATCTCAGGATAAGCCAATGATGATGAATAGGCTCAGTGTAACCACCAAAGAAGATGATGGGTTGCATCGACGATCTGGAAAAGTACGTGGTATGATAAATATGTGTGGAACAGAGATGCAGATGTTGATTTTGTTGAGAGTGATTCATGTGGGTAAAAGTAGACTGTGTGCAACAGCTAGAATATAGAGAAGAGGTGTAGCGCATAGAATAGAAATTCATATCTGAGAAAGAAAGAGGAAGTCGAGGTGCGCGTGCAGAGACAGATTAGAAGAACAGAAAGCTCAAAGAAGAATGCGAGAAGGAAGACATTGATGCAGTCAGAGAATATCAGTACAATAGTACAATGATGAGAGTGGTAAGCTATAGATAAACATTGTATCACTGTAATAAGTTTTAGTAATGAAGTTTTTATAATTAGGGTGGTTGGGAGGTGATAGGGAGAATTGGTTTCCTCAAATTTTCAAGTGGGTGCTTGAACACAGGGAGTTGTAGCTTCCATCTGGTTACACTATGAAAAACCAAGGTGACAGGGTGGTGCAAGGGAGAACTATTGTTCTCTGTTATACAGGTTGGTGCCTATGTGACTGGAAGTTGGTGCTTCCATCCAGTTGGTGCTGGAACACTTTGGGAGTTGGTGCTTCCTTCTAGTGGGTGCTAGAGAATCCAGAGAGTAGGTGCTCTCAACAAGTAGCAGCTTACAAAACAGAGGTAGTATCCTCATTATGAGTTGGTGCTCATAAGAATGATAATGTACAGAAAATAATTATCATATCAAGAAGAAGAGGTTTTCTCCCTTTATGGGTTTCCTCGAGAAATATCTGTCTTCGTATATTTCATGTGTGTGATTGATGTTGAATATTCTATTGTTACATTATTGTGATTTTCATTCAGTGTTCTGTAAAGAGCTTAAATGGGTATAATTGTTTAAGCACAGTAACAACTGATTCACCCCCCCCTCCCAGTTGTCCAACAACCTCATCGATTGTCAAAGATGAGTTTGGGAAGCAAAGGATTTATTCTGGTAGCAGTGTTTTTTGTAAGAATTTTGTATGCTAAGTTGCAAAGAGAGATCAAGAAAAATTGAGAAAAGTTAGAAGGATTCACTTCCTTAGGGATGAGAACCATGGATTTTGAGTTCATGACACCACCTACTTTTTTCTTCTTAAAAGTAAAATTAAGCATTCTTTTTAAGTCAAACTTGATTGTCTCCTATAAGACTTTGAAGAATTGAATGGAGAATCCATCTAGTCTGGGAACTTTGTCTTTCTCTAAACCCCATACTGCTTGGATAATTTATTCCTCAGTTATTTCTTTGAGCAAGGCTTCATTTTCTTCATTTGAGACACTATTTGGAATTTTTTCTAGCATATCTTGCATGCTGGTGTCATCCTCCTCTTCATTTCTTGAGAATATAGGGTGCCAAAATGCTGTGTAGTTTCCTCATTGATATTCTCAAAATTAGATGTTGTCTTCCTTGAGGCTAATTGAATTTTACCCACTGTATTTATGTGTCACCTTGCTTGAGGCTGCTTATGGAAAAATGAGGTATTCCTATCCTTGGAATGAAGCCAAAGACTTCATAATTTCATCCCCCACTCTTCTTCTTATTTTCATTAGGTGACATGCACTTTATGATAGGCTTACTTCTCCACCTACAAGATGCCTTCTAATATTTCAGTCTTCTCCATTGTTTGCTGATTTTTTTCTAATTCTTTAACTTTGGAGATTTTTTCTTGAAAGGGTGGTACATAGGTGGACTTGACCCACAAATTTAGAGCTTGTTTCACCGTACAAATATTTGTTTCCTAGACAAAGTTAGGGGAGCGTAAGATGGATTGTTTCTAGGTATTCTCAGCGAGGGTGAAAACTTCTTGATGATGAAGCCAAAGGGGGTTGAAGTGGAAGGGTATGGGCACAAAATTCTGTAGGTGTTCAATAGATAGAATGATTGGCTTATGGTCCAAGAGAGATAAAGGAATATTTTTTGATGTAATGGAGAGAGGATTCATAAGAAATTTCTATGGATACGAAAAATATCAAGTTGAGAAAAAATATTACCTGGGCCTGAGCACTTTTTATTCAAAGTATATTTTCCCTTCATTGGCTTGACATCCTGAAGATCCCAATCGTAATGAGATCTTCCATTTTATCTTGCATGGGGTCATACATGAAACTTCCTCCCTTCTTTTCTAAATTATATAATAAGGTATTGAAATCCCCTACAATTATACAAGAGGGGAGATCCAAAATCTCCTAAACTATAGACAAGGAGTTCCAACAATCTACTTTTTCCATGTTTCTAACAGGAATATATAAATTAATGATAGAGACTTTGATTCCTATTTTCCAACATCGGAATACATAAATTATCCAGTTAGTGGAACAATGGCTTACCTCCATATCAACTTGAGTGGATTCCCATAACTTCATTATGCCTCTAGAGGTTGTTAATGAGCTAATTGTTATTCCTTCACTATTCTTCAATACTTTTTTCCATAGGGGTAAGATGTCGGATTCCTACATTTTTGTCTCCTGTAGAAGGATTGTAGTAGGTTTCTATGATATGACAATATCTCTAAGGGCTTCGGATTTAACTTTACTATAAAAACCTATGCAATTTGACGAGAGGATTTTCATTATTTATGAAGGGCGAAGGCTTTCCCTCCAAAAGTAGGAGGGACTTGAGACTTATTTCCTTTGCTATTTCCTTGTTTTCCCATATTTCCTATAGAGATTTATATTAAGTGTTTCTTGCCCAATACTATTTCTTTGTTCACAACCTCCTCTCTTGAGTCACAATTTGTTTTTTTCCTGATTTTTGAGTTTTCTCATTTGGAGCTTCACCATCCTCTGCAATTTGGTGTGTTTCCCCCCTTGTGATTATTTTTTCTAAGATTGTTGATTGGGTTCTTTCTACAAGGGTTTCTTTGCTACTCTTAGCTTTCCTCGGATTCAGGTTCATTTTCTCCTAACCGCATGGGTTCAGGATCTGGAGGGCTAATGCTTGATGATGTATGATTTGTATCAATTGCTTCATTATCTCCTTTTTTTTATTTTGATCCTCCCAAAGTAGCGTATCTATTTTTTGTTTCCATCTGGGTTCCTAACTAAGCTTTGATTCCTTGATTTCTTTGATTATCTTGGGGGTTTGGAGTAGGTAGAGGATTCTGAGATGCATTGTTTGGGAGAGTGGTGTTTGAAGTGCCAATATGTTGACCTATGTTTTTCCTAGTTTTATCTTTATTCCTAACTCATTTCCATTCTTCTTGTTGTTCTCCTTCTATTGTTGGTTTTCTTTGCTATTTTTTAGGGAAATTTAGAGCAAAATGCCCATATTCATGACATGATTTACACCTAAAAGGAAGTTATTAGGAATTGAGTTGTTGAATATGGGTCCATACATCGAGTGAAAACTTGATTTATTTAGTGATCCCTTTATCCATATCTACTTCCACACATATTTAAGCACAAGCATACATGGTTGACTTTGACTCAATATTGTCAATGTATTTTCCCATATAATATCCTATGCATTTTAGCACGTCATCTCCCCAATATTGCAGAGGACTATGTAGGAGATGAACCCACATAGGGAATGCAATGAGGATATCACATTTTGGATAAAAAATCTAGTGTCCAGTGGTGCAAATACATTCATCTAGCCATGAAGAAATATGGGCCATTTCGAAAAATTAAAAGTCCCCATATTCTTTAAATTCAAAAAATATGGTGTAGAAACCCTTATTGCATTAGAAATGGTTAATCCTACCCCTCATCAGAGGTTTTCAGTTCTGATCTATCCATGAGTCTATTTGGAAAGGGGAGGGATAAATCCCTATGAATTGACCAACTAAACCCTTGGATGCATATGTGAGTTCCTTACAATGCGCCGAGACACAAGGGATATTGATTTTAGTGATATGATCTAGCTTCTTGACCAAACATGAGTGCATGGTATGGTTCGATGGTTTTCCCAAAGAGCCAATAAGTTGTCAAAAACCCTCTGCATCATAATCAAATTCAAGAAGAGGTTCTAAATCCCCTCCTAACATGGATGCAGATCGATCAACCTTATATGTGATGAAAATATAGGGTTTCATAAGAGAAACCAATTAGGGTTTCAGTATAGATCAATAACATCTCATCCATATTTAGTTATGAAACACATAGAAGTACAATAAACCCCATAAATTCATTTTAACTAGGATATTAAACACCCAGAAATTTGTGTTTTCTCCTTATCCTATAAGCAAGGTCTCATACACATCAATTCGACATTTAATTAAGTTATGAATTTTAAAATTAGTTTTATTATTATTATTATTAATTAATTAATAAATAACCTATTTTTCATGAACTTAAATAATCCATATCCTCGAGGATTACCTTGAGTGGTCACAAGATGTGTGTGTTGGGTAGGTGTTATATTATTTGCATGTGGGTGAGGGGGCACGTCAGATTTGACAATTGTGTTTGACAATCCCATCACATGTATCTCTTTGTGGGCGTGTGCATTGGGCGTTTTCCTAGGAGGTTCCTAGGGGGGTGGTTTTTTTCTATTTTAGCATTTTTTCTATTTTTAGTGGTTTTCTAAATTAATCTCGGATTATGGGATTAGGGTTTTGGTAGTTGTGGAATACCGAAAATATTGTGTATATATTGTATTCCGAATGGTGAAATTAATACAATGAAGAATTGAGAGGTGCATCACCAAGGAAGGTTCGTTTTCTCCCGGTTAAGGATTTCCAACATAACTCTTTGTGTACTATATGTGTGAACCATTGATTAATTTATGTTTTTTTTTTAGAATCTATATGTATTTCTTTACTTCACAAGTTTAAAACTCACATGTGGTATCAGAGCACATTTTTGGCTTCAAGAAGACGCCTTTGTTGATGAGAGTTTGGCTTAATCTTGATAGATCAATTTTATCTTGGGTCTGTGATAAACTTGGGTTCAGTGGGAGCTTTGCAGTGGTGATTCATGTGTTGAAAGGGAATGACAACCAATTCTAGAATCGAGATCGAGAAGCTCAATGGTCAAAACTTTGAGCCATGGAAGCTTGTTGGCACAGGGGAAAACCTAGGGTTCAACGCACCAACATAACCTTAACTATCGACCCTTTCGGCAACACCTGCGAAGAAGATGAAGTCTCACCCGAGGTAGAGGTAGGGGGGGTTGCATGACTCAAGTGTCTACAACCTAGCTGGGAGACAGATATGTGATTACTACACTTAACAGAGCACTTAGCCAACAACATGCATTAGTTTATGATTCTCATGTACATCATAGATTAACCCTTATTACAGATTAACACGGTAACAATCAAGGTTAAGTCCTTAAAACCTTTTAGCACATAGCATTAGCTCAGATCTACCATTCATCATACATAAAGCACTAAGCAACAACATCAGATGCATCCATTATATGTTATATCACATCACTAAGAAACTAATCATATAAGCAACATCAACCACACTACAAAAAGCACATCAGAACACAGGATATACGTGGTTCACTCCAGAGTGGGGATACGTCCACCAAATTCCTCTTCTATTCTTTATTAATCTCCAATATTTCTACATTCTTTAGCTCCTGTGCACAAAGCCACAGAGCGCAACCCCGCAGAGGGAAAGATATCTATGCACAACCCACCAGATCCTCCTTCCCAAAATCAGGTCAAGGCACAGAGCCAACTCCTTATTAGCACAAATCCTTTTACAATTACTTGCACTAAGCCAAAACAACTCAATACGACACTTATCTAGCACTTTACATATTCTTGCACGAAGCCAACTTGGACCAACCTCACTCTAAGTCCTCTCTACTTATTTATACATTACAAAAAGGCCTAAACATGGGTAAACCCATGGGTCGACATCCCATACCCATTACATAAACCCTAAAAGCCCAAAAAGTCTGTGAAATAGGCAAGATCACGTGATCTCAGCTCTTCTTAGGAGCTCCATCTTCGACTAGCCTGTCAAAGTCCCAAAAATGGTCAAACATGACCAATGCTTCCTCAAAACTTGGTCAAGGGCCAACATTCCCCCAACACTCACATGTGACTCGTCCCGAGTCACTCAGATCTGGGCAGGGTTGCTTCGAAGGCCTCGAGCTTAGATCGAGCTGCCTCGACTTGATGCTTCACTAGAGCCTCCTGCTCGGTGAACTCCTGAATGACTTGCGCGATGACAGGCCCTTCTAGGCATTGTTCCATTGTCGCAACCAGTTGGTCTAGCTCCGAGCCTTGTCCTTCAACTTATTTAAAAATTGTGCAGGCTTCATCCTGCACTGACTGGAGTCTCTGTGTCACTTCCATAACCTTTCTTTGGATGGTAGTAACCTACTGTTGGACTGCGTGCTGCTCCTGAGACCTCTTCATATTCTCAATGGAAGTAAGCAGCTTCATCTATTCTTGTATGGTGGATGCCTTTTGCTTCGCCCCTTGGAGCTTTGCCTCCAGTTTCCTCAGCTCCAGATCTTTTGCAAGGCACTCATAGGTCTGTGCACTTCGATCACTCAATTGCTTACACTCTGAGGTGAGTGACCTAATTCTTTCTACTACATTCCTGGAATCTTCTTCCCTCTGATTGCACACTTCTTGTGGAGTGCTCGGTACTGCTTGGATTTATAGCTCCATTACTCTTGCTTGAAGTTGTTGAATGGCCTCAGCAAGCTTCCCCACTTGTATCTCGGCCGACTCTTCTTCCTCCTGTGCCAAGCTCGACATAGAGCGAAGTTCTTTAGTCACTGTCTCCTTGATTGCAATCTGCTCTGCGAGAAGTTGGTCTTTTTCTTCCTGTATCTTCACATTGTTCTGCTCGAACTTCGCATGAATTTCATTTTTCTCCTTCTGTTCAACTTGAAGTTTCTCTAGGACCTCCTCCTTTTCTTGCTTTAAGGCCTCTGTGGCCTGCTCCTTTTCTTCTTGGACTCGACACAGTCAAGCTTCGGTTGCATCTGCTAGTCTTGGCGATTCCTTAGTGATCTCTTCCATGTCTTCCTTGGTCAACTTATAGTAAGACTGCAACTTCTCCTTACTTTCATCCCTATGCGCAGTGATGTAGATGAAGTGTTGGTCTATGTAGAACTTCACGAAAAGTCTGTACTAATGGAGTGTATTCGGTGTCATTCAGGGGAATGATTCAATGGCGCACTTCAGTTGTAGGTAGTAAGTATGGAAGATAGCATTTGACAACCACTGCTTCTCCATATCATTCATGTACCACAAGGTGGAGATTCATGTGGCCAACGACTCTGATGGCTCGACTTCAAGAAATGTTTCTCCTTCTGACATTTTCCAAGAGACAAATGCGATAAGTACCAATAGACAACTAAAGTGAAACTCATACCCTTGATCTTGCGCTTTCTGACAGTCCTTTTCCATCTCATTGACGAGGTAACTCACCCAGTTCATATGCATGCCTTTTAGGCACTTCCCTGTGAGGTCCACTATGAACCCTGTGACTTGTGTCAGTTGGTTCTTTCTAACGAGCTTGCCAACAATCAGTTAGCAAGCAAGATGCATTGCGCCATCCTAGATGGAGGATACCTTTTAGCCTCGCTTCCCCTTCTATACATCACCATATTTTTATTTTATACAATAAGCCAAGGAGAGATCTAACGTCTTCCCTGGGTAGAACTGGTGAGGGTCCTGTTACTACATGCTTAGTCATGTGATCAAGTGGATCAACATCCGATCCACAATGATGTGCCTATATAATCAAATATAACCTCCATGATAGCACGACACGAGGAGTTTAACGCAAGAGTTGACCTCTTGATGTCATCCAAAGTGGGGGATCTTCATCACGTTCAATATTGTGGATCATGCGAGCTCCATAATCCATGGCTGGGGAACTATCTTAGGCTTCTTCCCATTCATCTTCATTAGGTACCTATGAGGCACGAGCATCACATAGTTCTTCCAGTCTCCGAGGTTGAAGTCATTGATCTTGAGAGATGGGATCAGTCCTAACTGGGGTCAAACTGTGCGTATCCCCTTTGGAAGGTACGCAATGATAAATGTGTATTCTAAATCATGTGGGAAACTATCACGGTTAACCGCTCTAGTCAAATGTGGGATGTAGTCTGGCAAGACTGACGAAATCTGCTTTGTGTTAGCCAGATCATTGCGGTGTTTGATTTGTTTCTCAATAGCGCGACCATAACGTCGTCCAATTGATGGGGATGCTTTCAATCCATCAATTGATGATGTCTGTATTCCTATAGACATGACTCTCTCAACCATGAGGTCTATCAAAATCTCCTCTACAGATTTTTCTAGCGTGCTATGCTCACTCAACATTCACACTTATAATAAAGGAGATCGAGTAGGCGAACATACATACAAAGTAATCAAATGGACAATAAGGTATAGAAATCATAGTGTGGTATGCAATCAATTCTCTGTTAGCTAGGATATCTTGGTTTGAAAAAAGTGGTCTCAGCACAACATCTGATGGGTTAAATAATCAACTTCGTAATAGATTCCTCTAACCGGAAGGAAGGCCTCAATCAATACAAATCGGGCCATTATGGCACGGTCCCAACAGTCCAATGATGATATTTTCGTCAATAACTGCATTTCTAGTCATTCTAGAGCGTCATTCTAATGGTCGGGATGCCTCCAATGGTCATATATCTTCGTCGTGGAGAAGTCCCATTCTACGTTGTTCTGCTATTCTGATGAGGTTCAAGTTCTACAAGATTTCCTTATGCAAAGTCTTCTCTGGAACTTCCTGCAATTTTTCTAACTTTGCTTTCTTCTTACTGAGTTGTCTTGCCTTCTTTCCTGTGATTTGAGTTTCTGGATTAGTCTTTCCATTCTTATTCTTATCTTCTCTTAGCGTAGTAACTTCACACTATTGAGGGTCTTTCAAAGGATCCGAAGGTAATACCTCTTCTCTTATTATTTCTGGGGTGGATGTACTTCTTTCCTGCATGGGCATTGGGATCACAATGGTGGACTTGCAATCTCTTCTCTTCTCTTTCTTTTAAACAATCCCCATGCTTTCCTGTACTGGGCATTGGGATCACAGTGGTGGACTTGCAATCTGCAAAAATTCTTTCTAGGTTCCTGCATCCACTTGTTAGTCCAAAAATTATTTCGATGCATAGGAATAACATATATTTTGCTATCTCTATCAAATTTATTCAGAACAAATATTTCTTCTAACTATGCCTTAGTTTTCATACTAGGAAATAATCTATCAAACATACCTAGATTCATATTTTTGAAGAAAAAATTTCCACTTATCTTACCTTTATCAGAGCACAAAGCTTTAATATCTTACCTCTTTTCCTCAGATCTGGTTCCTTTCTTAGCATAGATCTTCGCAAGTCAAGTAGAATACTATGCACTTCAACAACAAATCTATGCACAGAGCTTTCTATTTTCTTCAGTTCCTAGCAATCACAGTTTCAGGTCCTGACAACAGAACCATTTGCTGGCACAGGGGTAGACCCAGGGTTCAACGCTTTAGCAACGCACCAACAAAACCCTAACTACCGACCCTTTTGGCAACACCTGTGAAGTAGATGAAGTCTCACTCAAGGTAGAGGCAGGTGGGGTTGTGGGACTTAGGTGTCTACAACCTAGCCGGGACACAGATCTATGATTACTACACTTAATAGAGCACTTAGCCAACAACATGCATTAGTTTATGATTCTTATGTACATCGCATATTAACCTTTATTACAGATCAGTGCGGTAACAATCAAGGTTAAGTCCTTAAAACCTCTTAGCACATAGCATTAGCTTAGATCTACCATTTGTCATACATAAAGCACTAAGAAACAACATCATATGCATCCATTATATGTTATATCACAACACTAAGTAACTAAGCATATAAACAACATCAACCACATCACACAAAGCACATCAGAACACGGGATATACGTGGTTCATCCCAGAGTGGGGCTACATCCACCAACTTCCTCTTCTCTTCTTTATTAATCTTCAATCTTTCTACATTCTTCAGCTCCTATGCACAAAGCCACAGAGAGAAACCCCGCAGAGGATAGGAGATCTATGCCCAGCCCACCAGATCCTCCTTCCCAAAATCATGTCAAGGCATAGAGCCAACTCCTTCTTAGCACAAAGCCTCTTACAATTACTTGCACTAAGACAAAACAACTCAATACAACACTTAGCTAGCCCTTTACATATTCTTGCACGAATCCAACTTGGACCAACCTCGCTCTAAGTCCTCTCTACTTATTTATACATTAAAAAAAGGCCTAAACATGGGTAAACCCATGGTCCAACATCCCATACCCATTACATAGACCATAAACGCCCCAAAAGTCTGCAAAATAGGTGAGATATCACAATATCATCTCTACCTGGGTGCTCCATCTTCGATCAGCTTGTCGAAGTCCCAAAAATGGTCAAACGCGACCAATGTTTCCTCAAAACTTGGTCAAGGGCCAACAAAGCTCAATATGGAGGACCTTCTTGTAGAAAAATAACAATGGATCATTACGGATCATGGTACATGACCTACTAGTACTTAGCTTACTGGTGCACAAACTACTAGTACTCAATCTACTAGTATATCGTAAGAAGATTAAGAGAAGTTGGATAGAAGAGCAAGGAGTATGATTCAACACTTCTTGGTTGATTCAGTGTTATTGAATGTGTCAAGAGAATCTACAACCAAGGAACTATGGGAAAAGTTGGGGAATTTGTATCAGTCAAAGTCCCTAGTAAACAAGTTGTTTCTTTGAAAGAAGTTGTATCATATTAGAATGGAATATGGAGATTCTATGACAGAGCATCTAAATTCCTTCAATACTCTGGTAAGTCAACTTGGATATGTTAATATTACACGTGTAGAAGAAGATAAGCGTATTACTTTTTTATGTTATTTTCCAGACTCATGGGATAATCTAGTTGTACCAATTGGTGGTACTACTCAATTTGCATTAAAGTATGAGGATGTGGTTTCATCCTTGTTATCAGAAGAGATGAGGTGGAAAAGAATGGATAGTCATAACATAGTTTCTTTATTTGTAAGAGGTCATCCCAAAGATAGGGATAAAAATAACTCTTCAGGGGGGAGATATAAATATAAAGGTAGATCTAAATCCTCAGGAAACTATTTGAGGAAATGTGGTAAAGCTGGGAATTATAAGAAAGATTGCATGCTTAAAAAAGTTGATAAAGAAAAGGGATTTGATGATTCCTCTTCCATGGAGGTGAAAAACTCCATAGAAGAAGGAGGTGATGTTTACTCGACATCTACAGGTACACATGTAGATCATGATGTATGGTTGATTGAATCAGGTGCATCATTTCATATGACTCCTCACAAGAAGTGGTTCAATGAATATGAAAAGTATGATGGTGGTGATGTCTTCCTAGGAGATGACTCGACAACCAAAATTATGGGACATGGAAGGGTTAAGTTTTTGTTGAAATATGGAAGGACTAGAACTCTCCTTGAAGTTATGCACATCCCAGATCTATCCAGGATCCTAATATCTATAAGTAAGTTGGACGATGAAGGTGTTGATACTTTATTGGGAAAGGGAACTTGCAAGAAGGTCATAGGGGAAATGGTGTTGATGATGGGAGTTTGATGTTGAAATATATACAAGTTGTGGGGAAGAACTTGTACTAGTGGGTGTAAAAGTTATGTTGTCCTTGAGTAGAGAAATAAATAAGACAAGATCCATATTGTCCCTGGAAATAATACCATGCTATGGCATCAAAGACTGGGACACATTGGAGAAAAGAGCCTTCGAATACTACATGGTAAAGGTATAGTTGAAGGCATGTCTAATTGCAGCCTGAATTTTGATTTCTATGAACATTGCATATATGGTAAACATAATCGAGTAAGATTCCCATACGGTGCTACAAGAGAAAGGGGATCTTATAGTTGATACACAATGATGTGTTTGGACATGTGCTTCTTCCATCACTAGGAAAATCTATGTATTACGTTTCATACATAGATGATTTCTCAAGGAACGCATGGATTTATTTTTTTAGGAAGAAATATGAGGTATTTGATAAATTTAAAGAGTTTAAGGCTCTGGTAGAAAATTAGACAGAGAAGAAATAAAGGTGTTGAGGACAGAAAATGGTGGAGAATTTTGTGGAAACAAATTCAAAGAGTTCCATAAGAAGTGTGGTATAGCAAGGTAGAATACTACTCCATACATACCTCAACAAAATGGGGTTGCAAAAAGGATGAATAAGACGTTGATGGAAAAATGAAGGAGCATGCTTAGTGGTGTTGGGTTAGGACAATATTTCTGGGTAGAGGTAGTGGGTATTGCATGTTACCTGGTAAATTGATCACCCTCGTCAGTGTTGGTGGAAAAAACTCTGCATGAGGTATGGATTCTTAAGAAACCCTCTATTAAACATCTTAGAGTGTTTGGTTGTGATGCTTATGTACATGTTCCAGAGGTAAATATGAGTAAGCTAGATAATGAAGTTGAAAAGTGTATCTTTATTGGCTATAAATATGGTATGAAAGGTTATAAGCTATGGAACCCATAAACTAATAAGATTGTTTATAGTTGAGATGTTGTTTTTAGAGAGGTTAAATATGTTCCAAAACATGAATTCCTACCACGATAAGAAGAACCTGAGAAAATAGAGTTTGAGTTGGATGATGCAAAATCCGAACCAACTGAAGAAGATGAATAAAAATAAGAAGAACCTCATACTCTAGTATTGAGGAGATCAATAAGGGAAATAACGAAACTAGAAAGGTATAGTCCACCTGATTTTCATGCTAATTTTGCTTTATCTATCATTAATGATGATCCCAAAACTATCAGGGAAGCAGTGAATTCAGAGGATAGTAAACTCTGGAAGAAGTGCATGGTTGAAGAGAAGGATGCCTTGGATAAGAATGAGGCATGGGATCTAGTTGAGTTGCCAACTGGAAGACAAACCATTGGAAGAAAATGGGTGTTTAAAAATAAGTTGAATGCAGAAGGAAAAATGGAGAAATACAAAGCTCACTTAGTAGGAAAAGGCTATTCCCAGGTAGAGGGAATTGACTTTGGTGAATTGTTTTCTCCTTTTTCCAAGTTAACTTCTATTGGATTTATTTTATCTGTTATCCTTGCTTTTCATTTTGAAATAGAATAGATGGAAGTGAAGAAAAAATTCCTACATGGGGATCTGGAAGAAGAAATATGCATGAAGCAACTAGAAGGCTTTGTAGTGAAGAAACATAAAGAGCCGATCTGCAAGTTAAATAAGTCACTATATGGTATGAAGTAATCACCTAGGAAGTGGTACCAAAAGTCAAGACACATACATCCTTGGGCTGGGATTTGTGAGAATTAGGGATGATCACTGTGTATATTCCAAGCAGGTTGGAAATCACTTCATTTAAGTAGTCTTGTACGTCGATGACATATTGCTGGTAGGAAATAACATGGTTGTTATTAAGGAGGTGAAATCACAACTATCCTCCAAATTTGACCTGAAGGATCTCGATGTTGCTAACTTCATTCTGGGAATGGAGATTAAAAGAGATTATGCAAACATGAAACTCTGGTTGAATCAGATAAAATATGTTGAGATGATATTGCACATGTTTAATATGAAAAAAAGTAAACCAATTAAGGTTCCTATTCTTGTAGGTGTAAAGTTATTTGTAGATCTGTGTCCCAAGACACAAGAAGATGAAGAGGACATGTCCCATGTTCCATATGTTAGTGTGGTTGGAAGTTTTATGTATGCAATGGTATATAATAGACCAGACATTACACATGCAGTTGGAGTTTTGAGCAGATATATGTCAAAACTAGGGAAGGAGCATTGGACAACAATAAAGAGGGTTTTCATGTATTTGCATGGCACTTCTATCTATGGATTGTGCTACCAAGGAAGACTAGGATTGTACAGAGTGTTGGACATACATGGGTTTGTTGATGCAAACTAGGCTGGAGATCTAGATCACAAAATATCTACAAATGCTTATGTGTTTACCTATTTGGAGGAGCAATCTATTGGATGAGAAAAAGATAGGCTGTAATGACACTCTCAATTACAAAAGTTGAATACATGGTAGCCACTCATGCATTCAAGGAAGCAATATGGTTATAGAGATTGTGTTCATGTATTGGGTTGGTACACCAAGCAATAAAGTTAGATTGTGACATTCAGAGTGCAATTTTCTAGCAAAGAACCCAACTTATCATTCAAATACAAAGCATATTGATGTTCAATATCACTTTGTGAGAGACATGGTTGAAGACAAGAAGGTGTTGCTGGAGAAGATTGACACTTTGAAGAATGTTGCAGATTCATTGACAAAGTCAGTGAGCTCTGAGAATTTCTCCTAACGTAGAGAAACAATGGACATTACTTCCCTGGATTATTGACTATGTAATCCTGTGACCCCTTGTGTTCAAAGAAAACAACAAGTGGGAGAATGTTGGGTAGGTGTTATATTCTTTACATCTGTGTGTGCAGGCACATCAGATTTGACGATTGCGTTTGACGATCCCATC